>JAFEMH010000839.1:430000-606007 GCA_022495995.1 Adenophora triphylla var. japonica | reverse complement strand
AAATCGGTCTTACGTTTATTTAGCAGTGGAATGATTTTGATGAAAGAAAAGCGAGTTAGTTATCTTTCTCGGGAAATCGGTCTTACGTTTGGCTGCCGATTGATGATTTCTTGACAGGGCGACTTTGGTTAACTTTAGTTAGCTATTGTCAAGTTAGGAGATGAAACTGCCGAGAGTCCCAGTTTTTAAAGGGCAAAAGGGTCATTTTGACCACGACAATCCTATCATGGATAGGAGCGTGTTCGAGGTTTTTAAATGAGGGGGCCGTCCCCTTTCTCCTTCTCCCCTACCACTTTTACGAAGTTTGTCGAGAGAAGAGAGAGAAAGTGAGAAATCCGCCATTGTTGGGCAAAAAGCTTGAAATCTTGGAGTTTCTTCGATTTTCGAGCAATGGAACACGGGGAAGGTGCTTTTCAAGGCCAGGGACGTGGCCGGTGGCGGAGAGACGGTTGGAGCTCGTCCGGATGAGGAGGCACTATACTCTTCCCTTGTCCCGATTGCGGAGGAGCCCTACCCCCGTCTTGGCAACATTGGGCTTCGATCCGAGTCTCGAGACGGTATACTTCGAATCTTTTCATTCCCTTTGTTGATTTCTTGCTTGAGATTGAATTTTGGGTGATTTTTGAATTTTTTTTTGAAAATTCGAATGATTGATGTTCTTGGCTTTGAATCTTGATTTTGATGCTTTGCATGTTGTAATGAGTATATGAGTAATCCAAAATGTGCATTTTGCTTGGAAAAAGAATTGGCACTTTTGCCATTTTTTTTTTGTATCCAAAAATTATGGATGAGAATTGTGATTTTTTTTTTTTTGAAATTTGAATAATGATTTTTGATGATATGCATATTCTCAAATGAATTTGTTGGTGAGTTTAGCATTTTATTTGAGAAAAGAACTGGCATTTTGCCAAACATGAGTACTAAAACAACAAAGCCACAAACTTTGATTTGATTTTTTTTTTTTTTGAAAAGTGGGATGGATTTTTCCTCCCGTTGATTGAATGCATGTTATGTATGCATGTTATTTTATGAAAATGGGACGGAATTTTTACTTCCGTAAGATGTAGGATTTTTTTTTGAGATGATGAACGATATGCGTGCATGCGCTAGGAACTTTTTTTTTTTTTTTTTTTTTGAAAATGGGACGGAGTTTTTTACTTAGTAGGAATGCATACATTTTTTTTTTTGATGAATGCATTGGGATTCTTTGAAAGGCTGTTCTCTTTTTTTTTGTGCGAGAAAAATGGGGTTATGCTCATTGTATGTTTGTTATCTTTGTCGAATTTTCTTTGAAATTTCATGATGCGTATGTATGCTCTTTTTTTCGTGCAAATGCAAATGCAATTTTTTTTGACATTTTCTTCTTTTTTTTTTTTCATAGCGGGGTGGAAACAACTACGTTACGGAGCAACTCGAACAAGATGAAGACTCGAGGATCGGTGGGAGTACATGGATTGACTTGTGGGACCGGCTTTCGAATCTGCGGAGCCGAGGAGCTTTGTCGAGTCCGAGATGCAGTTGATTGTTGAGACCGGGCTTTGGGAGTTTGTTGAGTGCTTTGAGGGGACTGGTCAAGTTCCCTAAGAGCAAGGGCACGATGTTCTGCTTTAGCGCGGCAAAGCACTGGTGGGATGCGACCCACACGTTTCACTTCTTCCGGGGTGAGGCGGCTACCGGTTACGCTCAGACTATGCTTTAACGGATCACGGGTTTGTCCTTCAACGGACGCAGCATTGAGTGGCGGGACGGCTACAGCGATGCTGATCTGCAGGCTCTTACACTGGGATTTTCCCTCATTCCCAAAAAGCGGGATGGGGATGGAGTATGCTGGGTGGTCTTACACGGGAAGATTGTGGAGAATCCATTGTGGAGTTACGAGGTCAGGGGAGGAGAGGATAGGCGCCGATCGATTGCCGTGGCCTTCTTGTGGTTTGCTTTTCGAGCACCCTCTTTGGGCATGATGAGGGGACGGCAGCCTTTGCCTTGCCGAGGTCCTTGGAGGACATGGAGATGGCCGGAGACGTCTCGGGGAGAGGCCGTCCGGGCAGAGCTTTATTTTGCTTCGATAGGTACATGCCAAGGCCGTGGAGCTCCTTGTACCGCTTTGAGTTTGCCCTGGAGGTATAAGCTCTCTTTTTGCTTTCCCCTTTTTTTTTGAGCACACACTTTTTATTTGCACCGGATTGATTTGATTTTTACCTTCGCAGTATGGGCGTTGGAGTTTTTCCACGTCACGATGTGGCGGCAATGCCCGCGGAGTACGTCGGGCGTATCCGGCCATGCGCTTCTGGTCTAAGCATGCCCGAGAGAAGATAAGCTCCAGGGGGCGTACGACTCTCGCATACGCAGATTGCCTTCCTTTGACGGAGGCCGAGACGGATGAGAGGATGATATTCCATCCCCGGGATCGCTTCGAGGTGGCGCACCGAAGGCGCCGAGATTTGGACCGTGCAAAATGAGGATTTTGAGAGGTCCGACCTCGCGATGCCTATTATCCGGGAGAGAGGGTGACGCGCCGAAGATGGCGTGAACTTCGCCTGAGGACACCGGCGGAGCCTCCCGCCGATATGATGCATCCGGGAGTGACAAGATTCGTGACTGGGATGACTACCGAGCCGGCCAAAGACTTCTCGGCATTTGTGGCGATCGAGCCGTACCCGTATTTGTTTTGAGGAGGCCGAGGATGCCTCAGCCCTCGGATAGAGAGGGGCTTGGGATCCCGCGGTACCCTCGGACGGATTTTTCATATATCCAGGATGGGGTCCGATTGAGGGTGCAGATCCCTCACTCCCGAGCGGCCCACGAGCTCCGCCTCGTCCGGCATTTAAGGTACGGCTTCACCTTTTCCTTCTTTTTTTTTTTTTTTGCTTTTGTCTTTTCTTTTCTTTCCTGTCATCATTTTTTTTCGCTTCAACTGTTTCTGACGCTTTTGCTTTTGTGCAGTTTTCGGAGGTGGTCGTCGAGAAGCTAACGAAGCAAGTGATCGGAGCTAAGAGATTCATCAGGAGGATGGTCGCCATGGCTCCTCGTGCTAGAGCAAGGCGACCACTACGGCGCCCGTCGACGGGAGGCTTCCCTATTCGTTCGTAGACTTCTTCGCAGACTCCTCTCGTCTCCTCTCATTGATCCCCGCGCGGTGCCGCTTCGGATCACGTCATTCTCGGGATCCACACGGGCGGTGGACACGTTTGGCAAAGATGGTGGGTCGTCTTCGTACGTCCAGGAGTCCGACGCCTTCGCCTTCGGATATGATTTTTTCGCAGATCTCGGCTTGCCCTATCGTAGCGTGCCGGTTGGTCCCGACGAGCCCTTTCTGGGAGACGAGGACGATTCTCGAGCCCGAGATTTTCAGTGGCTCCCGAGGAGGCGGCCCGAGTCGCAAGAGGGACCGGGATGCACGTCCGGGGCGCTAGGGATTCTCGATTGATTACCCCCCGATTTTTTTTTTTTTTAGACCGATTTTCTCGAGATTTTGAGATTTAAGACTCGGGATTGAGATTTGCATAGCCTTATGCACATTTTTTTTTTTTTGTAATAATTTAGGATTTTATTGATGTTTGTTTTTTTTTTATGCACACTCTTTTTTTTTTTCTTTTTTTTTGGGATGTAATAATTTAGGATTTTATTTTATGAATGCAATGCGGTATGAATGCAAAGTTGTTGCATGAGCCTTGGTTTTTTTTTGCAAGGGTGTTAGTGTTTGGACCGGCTCGGGGAGGTTTTTGCACAGGTTTCGAGCAACCGGACAGAATATTCCTCTTTGGTGTAGCAGCTGGATGCTGCAGATTTTTCCGATAAATGACAATCATGTCCGCGCGGAGGAGTCCCGCATCCGACATTGTCCTTTAATTTTGCTTCAGATCCGGTCTCACTTTATTTCAAATTCAAATATCCTCTTCAACCTCCAAATTCAAACAGACCATTTTCGGGAGAAAGAGAGAAAACCATGGAAAACCTTAGAAAAGCTCCATCAAAATTGTCCTAAGAATCCCAAATGTCATTCTTCAACAAGTTCAAGGATTGGTCCCGGAGATCATGCATGAGAGGAGGTCCTTCTTTGAAGAAAGGTACAAGGTGAAGTGCTTATGGTCTCTCAAGGAATTGATTCCTGATTACGGTCTTTTGAGGGCTTCTTCCTCATTTTGGGATACTAGAGGCATGTCTTTTGCCTCTCCTTCAACGAGATTGTTCCAACTGTCGAAGAATTTCGGGCCTTGCTTGGTGGTCCTGAGGTGGAAGAGATAGCGGTTCCTTTGCCCGAGGGGCTTCTTTTGTTGACAGATTGTGCGTCCTCCTTCATCTTTCCCGGAGGAAGCGCAAGGTATGATCCGTGGTCCCGATCATTTTGATATTTCCGGCCTTCCCGATAGGTTTAGGGGCCTAGGCTTGGTGGATGATGCCTATTGGGATGCCTTTGCACTTTGTATGTTTGGCACCCCGTTCATGGTCTATTCCTTCGGGATTTGCCATCGGTCTTTGCCGGATGTTGTCGTTCACCGTCGCCCGGCGTAGATGTCGTTCCTTTGATTTTGGGAGAGACTTTTCATGCTCTCGATAGGCTGGCAACCGGAAGACGGTATATGCACGGGGGCAGCCCGTTCCTCTTGACCCTGTGGCTGATGGAGCATTTGGGGATTCTTCGGGAAACTCCCGACATGATCAAGCCTTGGACATTTGCCGGGAGGGGGTTTCTGTGGATTTCGATGATCGGGGCTCATGGGAGCGTTGGATGGGCTGGGTCTCCCGTGACGAGAAGACATCGAGATGGTCGAGTGCCTTGTTGGCGGGTGGAGACTCGCAGAGTGCTTCGTGGATGGGTCTCATGTGGTCATGCTTCCGGGGATTTCTCGGTCCAGCTTCTATATTCCGGCTTTAGTTACGAGACGGTTTGGCCTGGAGCAAGTTCCTTTGGGGACTTTGATTATATAGCCACGGTGGTGGTGGCTCTGTTTCTATGGATGATCCCTCGGTGTTTCCATTTCTTTCCCGAGCATGGAGGTATGATGCCTTTCCTCCTCGGGTTATTCTCGGGCGTCAAGACCGGTGTTCCCGACCACTTGGTACTGGATTGGTATGCGAGAGGCATGCGGGAGAGACTCGGGTGGCTATTTTGAGACGGCGTGAGGCCATTGTGGGTGCGGAGGACGACTATTTCGAGAGGAGGAGGGGCGAGGCGAGGCCAACCCTCATGACGGGAGCGGAGACTGCGTGACCAGACTATGAGGCTTACGTCAAGAGACGGGAGAGGAGGGCTCCTATGCTACCGGCTAGGCTACGGGAGATGAGAGATGACGCTAGGGCTACTAAGGCCATTTGAGAGAGGTTGGTTTGATAGATCCTGTTCCTATACTGAAGCTTGAGTAGGAGGAATACAGCGAACATTTTTCCGGTTCGAAGAAGAAGAAGACTCGAAGGGGAAGAAGAGGGGAGAGGCCGATGCAGTGGCTTGGAGTGACTACGAGGTTTCCGAGTATTCCTTTCTTGTCGTGGCGGACACATTAGTTTGATTATGTATCTTAGTTTTCTTTTAGCGGGTTGCCGGTTGTAGGAATGAATCGGGCTTAGACTCATCAAAAAGTTTTTAACTTGTAATGAATATTTGAATTGCTTCGAGTTTTTCGAGACGCTTTCATGGTCGATCGGTGTATTGATGTCAAAGTATGACTTTTATTTGTATTTTTAGACCGAACCGTTTCCATTTGCCTACGTTCCCCTCATTTTGAGGAGCTCGGGTCTTCGTAGTTCAACCCGATTTTTTTGTTGTTTTTTTTGTTTTGTTTTTTTGTTTTTTTTGGTGCAACCACTGTTTTTTACCTAGGCCGCCCTTTTCGGGTTTTCAACCTAGTTGGGTATTACTCTTTTAGCACTCTTTTTTTTTTTTTTCTTTTTTTTTTACGCGTAGTATCTGCGCGGCTTGTCACCATTCTTTGGGTGTACAAAGGGATTCCGTCGAGTGCCCGTAAGTTGCGTAGGCTCCTCCGGGAGAAGATCTTCCGGACGACATATGGCCCGACCCATACGGGCTCCCATTTGCCGAGGGGTTGATACAGACGGGGGCTTTTCTTTCAAAACGAGATCACCTTCTCGGATCTCCCGATGCTTTACTTTCTTGTCAGAAGGCTCTGGTCATTCTTCCTTGGTAGGCTCGGATGTGTTCCATGGCCTTCACTTCTGCGTTCATCTAGTAGGGCCAATTCATCATGGCGACTTTGGAGCCATTCGACCTCGTTGATCGGCTTTCCAAAGAAAGTATACTTTGAGCGAGGTGGTATTTCCGGCTCGATTGGGAGTACGGCTTCCATTCCGTATGTGAGGATAACGGTGTTTCCCCGGTTGCCGTTTTGGCCCGATGTTACGTAGCCCCGAGTGCCAGTGTAACTTCTCGGGCCAATCTACGCCTTGGACGGCCATTTTCCTGGATGATGTTTTCCAAAGTCTTGTTTCTTTGCCTCGCGGCTCCGTTGGTTTGGGGCCTGTAAGGATATGACTTGTGACGGGTTGTCAGATTTCCCGAAAGAACTGTCACATTCCCCTTCGAAGTGGGATCCATTATACGAAATAATTTCGGTGGCAACCCGTATCTGCACATGATGTTTTCTTTGATGAAGAGGGCAACTTTCTTTGAATTGAGGATTTTGTAGGACTTTGCGAGCATCCTTTCCAATTCCTTCGAAGAAATCACCAATCTGCGTCTCTTTAGGCTCTTCCGCGGTTCCCAGATTCACACTTGTCAAAATCTCTTCGACAGCTTGGGCTCGATTTTCCTTTTCAGGACAACCCGCTTAAAGATTTTTATTGTTGTTTGATTTTTTTTCGTTTAATGTATGCTACTTCTTTATCTAATGAGTTATTATTAAGTGTTTTTTTTTAATTCGTCATTGAGTTAAAGTGGCAATCAAGGGATACTCGAAAGGTTCGTCATTTCATTGAAAACGAAAGGGAATACGGTGCTTGCTACGGACTCGTAGTCTTCGGGCGTAAGGCCGTCTGGACGACCCTAGAGACTCGATCTTAACAAAGAGAGGCGGGAGGACTTGTCCTAGATTGACACAAAGGGACGGGGGACCAATCCAAGTTTGGTGATCATTTCCTCCTTGGTCGCGGATGGGCACGAGAGGTTTTCCCAATTTTTTAGCGGCTTTCTTTGTTGGTGGCCTCATGACTCGGGAAGCTGTCTTTGTTTTTGTTTTCCTTTCTCAATTGCTGCTATCATCTCTTGGACCGAGCCGAGATCAATCAGGTCGGCTTTGGACTTCTTCTTCGAACAATTCTTTGCATAACCGGACCATCCCAATCATCTGAGGGAAATTCCGTGGCCTTAGCTTTTGGTACTGTCAATTCGAACCCAGGCTTCGGATCTTCCTGGGCAATCGGGTTTGTGGTTGTGAGTTTCTCGAACCGTTCCACTAGGCTTGGCACGCCTTTGAAGGTGTACTCACTCTTCATGGTAGTGGTAGCCCCGGGCAGCTTGGGTAGGTCCAGGAACATTCTGCGGACCGGGTTGGCTTTGGCTCCCCGAACTTGTTGAGATTTGTCTTGTAGCTTTGGCCACCCCGCCGTAGGAGTGGGCTCTGTGATGTTTCCTCGGTTGTGTGGGACCCTTTACAAAGTAGTCGGCCAAATTAGGGCCGAAGGGGAGAAATTTAGGGTTGTCGGCCGGGACCTTTCCTGTGGCGACTTCAAATCTTTTTCCTTTTGCGGTGTCCATTTGAGAGGCCTCATATCCCGTGCCGTGGCGAGTATTACTGTCCTTTCACCTCGATGAGTTTGTGAGTTCCTTTGTAGGTGTTTCCCCGGACCGAGGCCAGGTAGATAGCTCATTTTTCTCATCATTTTCAAGACCGGTGGGATTTTTATCCCGAGTGACCGTTCCCGGATCTATGTTGCACACTTGGGCCTTGGGAGGCTCGGCCAGTGAAGCCCGTTAGCATGAGACCTTCCTCGTCATGTTTGATTTCGAGAATAGGTATTCCGCCCGTATATGTGCCCTCCAAAGTGACTAAATCCCCGTAAATGGTCGTCGGATCCTCATTCGAGGCGAATTTCACACCTTTGGTGGAGGCTTGAGGCGACCCCTTGACTGGTGCAGCCAAGAGTCTTCCCAATAAGGCATTAAAAGTAATCGGGATGTCAATAACCTGGAATTCCCACGGTATCAATTTACGCCAAACCAAAGGTCCAAGGTAGCAACTCCAGAATTTGCTCGAGATGTTGAGTCGTAAGCTTTTGAACGCGTGAGGGAGGAAGGCTTCAAGTACGCGTAGTCTTGATATCAAGCGAGGCTCATGATCTTTGCCGGAGAATATTCATTCCGGACCCATTATCAACCAGGACCCGAGGAGGCGTCGTTCATCCAATTGGGTTTGTGATGAAGAGAGGCTCGTTATGATCGGCCCCAAATTGAGGGAGGTCGAGATACGTGAAAGTGATTATATTCCCGTAATGGATGTTTCCAATTAGCTATACCACATCATCGGGAGTAAAGCATCAATAGGCACGAGTGCGAGCCGGGCTTTCTTCCGGTTTCGGCTTATGGGGATAGGGACGAAGTGAGTAGAGACCGAGAGAAATGTTGGCACCAATGTGTCTCGCTTCAACCGGGTGAGCACGGGATCCTCTTTTCCAGTCTGCAGGTTTCAAATTGCCTTAGCATAGGGCGGCAATCTTCTTTCGGTGTTTGATACGCGGCCTTCCTTATACGCCTTGGGATTTCCTTGGAAGATCTTGCGAGATCGGGTCAATGCAGTTAACTTCCTCATCGTCGTCTCTTGACTGGATTTCTTCAATGCTTTGCTAAGGTCAACGGGGAGCCCTTTTGGCTATTGGCCACTTCTCGACTTCTGAGTCTAGCAACCGCTGAGGGGCTGAGTGCGGCTCCTTCTGGGCGGCCCTTATAAGCACTTCCCAGTCACGAGGCTTTTGGGTTTGAGGTTGTATTGTTGCCCCTTGGATGGCCTGAGCTAGGGCGTCCTCCGATTCACTCTCATGGCTGGCCTTGCTCATAGTTATCATGCAACAAGAGTCGCTATTGTCGGGGCTCGGGGCTTTTCGATCTCATCCTCGGTATGGTGCGGCCATTCGGTTCCTTTCGTAATACTCGAGTTGGAGATGATTATAGCATCTGTGTGGGAGGCGCATCCGGTATCATGCCGTTTCTAGGACTTCTCCGAAAGCCGACATACATTCGGGGAAAGGTGACCTCTTCGGGTAACCCCGACAAGGAGTGTTACTTTGTTACAGGGTGGATTTGATCTAACCATGGTTATTTTCTCATTTGGGCGGATGGGAGTTAATTTTCCTCTTTCGATCGGATCTTTGACTATCGGCTGGATCGGACACTGAAAACCCTTTCCCAAAGCATGGTAGGCAGTGTTGAATTCTAAGACATCCACGTGCTCGAGATCCATGAAACTTCATGGCCTTCATGTCCTCGGTCTCATATTCGTCTTAGAAGTTTCTTCGTCGTCCGCTTGGCCGATAACCATCCATTGTGCCTGGCTCCCATGGGCTCATTTTCGGCATGATTATTCCAGATTGTTTCCGGATCTGGGGCCTCAGTTGACTCTTCGCTCTCGTCATCATCATCATCATTGTTGTCATCAGAATCTTCTTCCCATACTACCGGGATTTACGAGAGAGGAACGCAGATCAAACCCGTTGGGGAATATGGGTGCGTGCACCGCGAAATTGTCATATGCTCCCATTCCCGGAAGTGGCAATTGTGACTCGGCTTCTCCTCCCGAAATTGCGGGGAAGAGTGAGAGGGGGCGGCACGTATTTGACGCCTTGAGGAAGAATGTAGAAGGATTCTTCCTCCTCCGATTCTTCGCCACCGCTTTCGGGGTCGTATTTGACTTCTCCAATAGCCGGTTGTGGAAGTGTACTAGCTCCAGATGCTCTTCGGCCTCTTTGCCGATAAGCCCCAAGCACAGCGCTCGCCTAAGCTTTCTTGTCTAATTCTTCTCGATTGTTCTAACCATCTTGTGTAAATGGTCCTCTCATGTTTTGACCAAGACAACCCCGGCTCTTGATTATTGGCCTTCCCTTCATCCGAGAAATAGCGGGCCTTGTATTCTTGCAAGGAGTCTCGACATGAGACCAAAATGGGTTGATTCGTTCGATATCCTCAAGGCCGAGGGGAATCCGACCAGGGATCCTCGACGAGGTTGGCAGCGGGTATTTGGGGACTTTCATCAAGCATCTTCCTGGGCATGCGAAGATTCTCCGCATTCAATCATATTCACATGATTATGGTTCCTCGCAAATGATTTTTGATCGTGTTAGGCCCTTCGGGGCCTTCCAACTTTCCTTGCTCTATTAGCCCACGGATTGCCTTTTGAGTAAAGCGGTTGTCGGTCGAGATGTCCGTGAGCTTGATGAAACGCACAATACTTTGTAGTATCCACGGGAGCATTCGGATTCTGGGTTGGAAATTCTCCAAAGGCCGCAGCAAGCCTTCCTTCACCGTCCCCTAAAGATGTCATTCGAGGCATTCCAAAGTTTTCGAGATTCATGACCCGTAGTCCGGGCTCGGCTGGTTTTCACGGGAGCAAAAGGAGTCGTGTTGTTACATTCTGTCCCGCATAGTTAATCATTTCTTTGCCTTTGGCGGTGAGCAGGGGGTAGTGTTTGCGGGGAGGAGCCCGATATACGCCCAGGCGAGTGCGGCGGCCGGTTGCGATTGTAAGCCTTTTCAAACTTTGCCGCAGAGTTAACCATGGCCCGTAAGTCTCGAGTACGGAAAGTGACCGAGGGAGGCTCTCGGATGCGGTTTCGAGCATGACCGGAAGATGTCCGATTGTTCCTCTTCGGAAGGAGGGATGGCCATTTCACCGAGTTTCGTATTCCACCGCTTGTAAAAGTCCCCAACATTCTCATCAGACGCCGCACCGTTGTTTGTAGGTCAACCCTATTTGTTTCCCATTCCAAGTTGGCCTTATATTTCTCTGTGAAGGCCTTGGTAATCCGGTCCCATGTAGCCCCGGCTTCGGGTTTCAAACGGAAGAACCACTTTAAGGCACCGGACTTCAAGGATAGATCGAAATAGTCGCCCAACTCTGCCGATTGGTACATCCTTTGGCTTTCATCGCCAAGGTATATGTGTCCAAATGGGTTTTCGGGCATGCGGTCCCATCAAAGAGATCCAGATTAGGCATCACGAATTTGTGGGGCAGAGGAACAATGGAGTGCAGAGGGGCGGAAGGCGGGCTTCTTGGCCCGGTCGGTTCGGCGATACCGCGCTTTCATTTCCTTGTGCCGCTCCATGAACCGTGGCCGGATGAGGGTCTTGTGGCGGAACCATGGCATTCAAGCTAGTGGCCGAGCTAGAGAGAGGAGCTACCACCGGAGGCAGATCGGTGGAGGGAACGGCCGATCCGGGGACGTAGGTGAAAACCTCGTCCCGGGCCGAGTTACCACTGGGAGCATGAGTAGGAGCCCGAGCAAAAGGATAGAACCTTGTGGCTTGCGTTGATTTTCAACCGGAAAAGTAGGTGGAGGCAGCCCCGATGTAGCCGGATAACTTGGATTTCCAGAGTGGGGCCCGTAAGTAGGCTTGAGTGCGGGCCAGTCTCCTGATTGTTGAATTGCATGGCCGCTTGTGGTGAAGGTGTGTAACCCGGGGTACTGCGGTCCCGGGATTCGGATGACACCGGGATGGAGGCTTGGTAACCCATAGAAGTCTCGAGTGAGGAATGGATTTGTGTGAGGAGCAAATAACTAGTACCGTTACGAGGAGGGCTCCCGATCGTGGCCCGTAACCAAGTTGTGGCGGCATTCCGAGCCGTGGCCATTCTTTGTGAAGGTCCGGATTGATCGGTTCCGAACCGAGGCGGGATCCCGATTAGCTTTGGCATTCGAGATAGCCCCAACCATGAGAAGACATTCCGTGCCGATTTTGCCCCCACCGATTTGTGCCGTCGGCCGCATGGATCCGGTGGTCTCGTGGTTGGGGAGCCGGGCCGACCCGAAAATCGAGGAGCATGGGTTCTCGGTAGTGGCACCATAGGAGGTGGGTGGCGGCATCCTGGTGTAGTCGTGGCGACCGAGAGTGGGGTTGGCATCCTCGTCTTCTTCCACGGTGAAGGTGCCATCTCGGATTGAGGCCGGCGGCCGACCGTGACTCTTAATAGCCTCCATAAAGAACATTTGTTTAGGCGTGCTTCTGTCGTAACCTCATACGTTCGCTAACCGATTCCACTGTTGCTCGTCCGAGGGGTCCCTGGAGGCGGAGTGACGTTATCCCCATCATTACCGGCCGATGCGGACATTCAAACCCGAGTCGGAACAAACGGCGAAGCCGATGACGCGCTTGACTCTTCCCAACTAATCAAACGATGACCGGTGCCCGAAACCAAGCTTTGTGCGGAGTCATGGGGGAAAGGACACGAAGGTTCAGAGATGTTTGGGAATGGAAGGAGGGTAGGTGTTTGGGCATTGGGCTCATGCAACATGCGATTATTTGTTCACATTTACTTAAAACATGCTTTATGAACCTAATCGGTTGGAAAAGATTGCTCTTCTTTTCGCAAACTACTGCGGATCTGGATCGGTGGGCCGTCACTACGTCTATAAGCCCCTCGTATTCCACTGTATTTCGACCTCCCGGGGTGGACGGCCCGGGCGAGGGTCCTATAGGGCAAGCGGGTCCCACCGACCGAAAGAAAAACGATCCTAAAAGTCCGGCGGGTAATCGAGTCTTAACGAGCATTCGATGTAAATTACGGACAAAGCCGACGTCAAAAGTCAAGATCATGTCCGGGGCTCGACGAAAAGTCGGCATGATTTGACCGATAAGCGTCCACAATTGATCTTGACTTGTCGTCGCTAAGCCGTAATTAGGCATGGAATAATCATTAATCCTTGATGACTCGGTGTCAATCTTTGGGAGTGAGTGTATAATTTGTGCCGATCGAGCCGAAGTCAAGGCGCCGGTCAATATCTTGGTCAAAGTCTGCGGCGGAAAACCGGCGTAACTTCGACGATTAGGGTCCCCTAAAGATATTGAGTCGGTATGCCGACAAAGACTTGAAAGGAAAGGTCTATACACGGACAGGGCATGACACAGCACCAAACTAAAAACCAACCGGGTCTCGGACAAAGTGTGTCACGGACAAGTGCATGGTCGACACGAGGCTCCATGGGATGTTTGGGTAGTCCCGTGCTCATCCGAGAGGCGTAATAAGACCAAACGGACCGCGACAAGGATTTCCCGGTTAGGGACGTAGTGTGCAAGTGTGGTACGGTCACGTGCGCGTAGTGTGCAAGCAGCCTATATTCTTTTACGAGTAAAATAGAATTTTTTTTATGTGTCTTAAAAATATGATGCATGATTTTTTTGAAATTTTTTTTTTTTTTTTTTTTTGAAAATCCTTTTTTTTGAAATTTAATGAACACATAAGCACGTAAGCACGAAAATTCCGACAGTTAGGGACATTATTCCGACAGTCAAAATTTTGACTTTCTCCGAGGCGGCCAAAACAACACGAAAACTGTGCAAAAATCAACACACACACAAAAATGATTTTCAAAGCCGGGACGGAAGCTTGACCCTCAAAAGCTTTTCCTTTTTTTTTTGAAAACGGTGATACCGGTACGTGGAATTGTTAGACCACAATTTATCCCCGACTCGTGTTAGGAGGCGATAACGGGAAGTTTAATGGTTTCCACCAATATACCAAATACCATTTTTTTTTTTTAAAAAAATCTTACTATCCCCAGCGGAGTCGCCACTTTGATGATGTGTCGCCATTTCGCGGGAAAAAATTCGATTTTTCGTGTTTCTTTGAAAAAAACCAAATAAAACCCGGGAAAAAGAACGGAGTCGCCACGCCATTTTTGTTTTAAGGGCCAAAACTTTGAAAAAAGCCCGAGATCAGAAATTTGGGTTTGGAGGTCATGTTACACGCCGGGAAGGACGTTAGTGTGCACCCGCGGAATGCCTCGTAAAACGAGTCTTCCAAGCTGAAAATCATTTGTGTGTGTGTGTGTGTGTGTTTTGGCCAAAATAATTTGAAACTCAGAAAAGTAAAAATTGGGATATCCTTTTAAGACTTTAAACTGATCCCATGATTTTTGGAAGATTTTTGGATTGAGATTTGGTACTCAAAAGACCTTTTGAAGTTGAGAGCCACTTCTGCCAGAATGAAAAAGGGAGTGGACCTTTGATTTTGAAATGGATTCAAGGGTCTTAAAACTTCATAATCTGGATAAACTCAGAGAATGAAAGTTGTTCCAGACACCTTAAATAAGATTTGTCCGAAGGAATTTTCCATTTTGGAGAAGATTTGAGGGGTCAAAACCTTCTGGAAACCTCAGATATGAGATCTGGATTCCCAGAAGCTGATGAACTAGCCTCTGAAAGAAAATTTGAAAAGAGGAGTTTTACTCACCCAAAAAATAAAGTAAAAATATTTATGGAAAGATCTGGATGTTGGCTACAAAAAGTGTTTTGTAGTCAACACCAAATTCCACATTTATCTGTGTCCAAAAAATTAGACTATGGACTGAGGTCTGAGGAAATTGCTACTGGACAGCAACTTCTCAAGAAAGAAAATATGATTTTAAGGGGGGTTTTACATCCATGCTTGTCCCCATTTCCCTAGGTTTTGGTTAGTGATCACTTGACATTTTAGTGGTGAATCAACTATACCAAACCATCCTTGGGGTACATTAGGACTAAGCACTTCATTTGCTTGGGAAGGGGAATTTTATCCTTTGAAAATGAGATTTGATGCTTGAAAATGGTTTTTAGGGTTTTGAAAATGCATTTGCAAGAAAACAAGAACACATTAAAGAAAATGTTGATCCTTGTAGAAGATCATCCATGGAGATGGACTTCCATGGTGATCTTCTTGGATCTTAAGACAAGAAGAAGAATGAACTACATTTTGTAGTTTGAAGATGCATGCATGGATGAGAGATTTAGGGTAAGAAGAGGGAGGTTATACCTATCTTCTTTGTATTTTGAGGATTTGGCTTGAATATTTGAGTGTTTGAGGCTTGAATGTGTTTAGGGTTTGAATTTGAGAGTGAGTGTGAGTTGGGAAATATTCAAGAGAAAATGGTGACAATTCAAGTGAATTCTCACTGTTTTCTCTCTATATTTCGCCAGAGGTTCAGTGCAAATTGTGTTGTGGCTCCTTATTTTTGTGACTGGAGGGCTCAATTTATAGCCCTCTGAATTTTACAAAGATGTCCGCGCGGATAGGGTCCCTCAGCGTGCACTGTTCATTAAATGCTGCTTCAGGCTTTGGACAAGAGGAATATTTCTTTTGAAAATTCAAATTAACAGCCAGTTTATGTTTCCAGCCATTTCTATTTTTGGTTTTCTTCTTTTGTTTTGCTTTTTAAGATTCTTTTTGAGGTTTAACCTTAAATAACAATGCCCATTTTACCCTCACTTTGTTAGAAATGTTAGGATTGTTAGGAATTGTTAGAAATGTTATAACTTTCATTAATTTTCTAACGAAAATTCTAACAAGCTCAAATTGGAGCACTTACAAGTACCGGTTACCATTGTGTCAGATAGGGATCCATGGTTCACCTTTCGGTTTTGGAGAGCATTGCATGAAGCATTGGGGTCAAAGTTGAGTTTCAGTACCGCATTTCACCCTCAAACCGATGGACAAACGGAGAGAACTATTCAGATTCTCGAGGATATGCTCCGAGCATGTGTGATGGATTTTCAAGCATCGTGGGAGGATCATCTACCTCTTGTGGAGTTCGCCTACAATAACAGTTATCAGTCCAGTATAGAGATGGCACCCTATGAGGCATTGTACGGAAGGAAATGTCGGTCCCCAATCTGTTGGGATGAAGTTGGCGAGGCGAGACTTTGGGGTCCGGACTTGGTGAGAGATTCAACTGAGAAAATAAAAGTGATTCGAGACAGGTTAAAGACAGCTCAGAGTCGACAGAAGAGTTACGCCGACACGAGAAGAAGAGAACTATCATTTCAGGTGGGTGACTCCGTATTCTTGAAGATTTCACCAAGAACGGGTATTAAAAGATTTGGCAACAAGGGAAAACTAGCACCGAGATTCATTGGACCCTTTGAGATTCTAGAGAAGGTGGGTGAGTTAGCCTACCATTTGGCTCTCCCTCCATCTCTATCTTCACTTCATGACGTGTTCCACATATCCATGCTACGAAAGTATTGTTATGACCCTTCACATATATTGAGTTCGCCTCCCGATGATGTTAGAATGGATATGACCTATGTGGAAATTCCCTTGAGGATATTGGAGCGACAAGTTAAGGAGTTGCGTACCAAGAGCATCCCCGTGGTTAAGATCTTATGGAAGAATCACACAATAGAGGAAGCTACATGGGAATTGGAATCGGAAATGAGGGAGAAGTATCCGAGTTTGTTTGATCATTCCGGTAAGTAAAACTCAAATTCGGGACGAATTTGGTTTAAGGGGGAGTGAGTGTCACGACCCTAACCCTAGGCACTGTTTAGGCACACGTGGAGCACGTGGGAATGGGGGGTGCACTTCATTTTTATGATGCATTACTTGGTATTTGGTTGATGATATGAATATTTGCTTAACCATTTCCATGGATTATGTGTAGTAAGGTTCATGAATTCCTTTTGTTGTATAATGCTTAATTTAGTTACTTGGAATTATAAATGGAAGGAATTATAAAAGTAGTAGGGGCTTTAGAGTAATTAAAGTTTAGGGGTTTAATTGTAGTTAGTGGAGACTTGGAGGGGCTTAGTGTAAAATTGAGATATTAACCTCCTTTATATGGCTTATTTGAGAAGCCATATTTTCTTCCTCAGTTCTTCTCCTTCTTCTCAAGTCTAGAACATTTTCAAACCCTAAAACTCTTCTAAAAATTCTAGAAAATCCTCCGTTGCTCCGTTCTTCAAAGTAATGGCGGATTATTGATCACGGCGGCAATTAGTATTCATCTATTCGGGAAAAGTTCCTTGTTCTTCTTCATCTTTTCCATGTAAGTTATTATGATTTCCATTCAATGTTGAGCATATGAATTTAAATGATGTGGAAATGTGTTATAAACTAGTTTTGGAACTTGGTTGTTTTATTTCTTGGCTTGGAAATTGGTTAGAAAGGATGGAGGTTGATGATCATGAAAAAGGGCAATGAAATAGTGAATTTGTCATGTTATAAATGGTGAATGGATGTGTTATGACATGAATTGAGTGTTGCTATGGGTTAAAAATGGTATATAAAATGGTTTTGGTTAGTTTGGTGTAGCTGGATGAAGTAAAAATGGGGGTTTGGGGTTTTGTTTGGTGCTGGTGGAAACATCAGCAACAATTCTGGGCAGAGGCATGACTCGTGCCCTGGAGCACGAGTCGTGATTGTCAGTGTCAGGCGTGATCCCTAGTCGTGAGAAACTAAGTATTCGTGCAGGGGTTGGGAACGACTTGTACCCTGGAGCACGAGTCATGCCCAGGACAATTTCAGAGCATGAATTTCAAGTCAATTGAACCCTAAACAATTTAAGTAGGAATTGGTCCTTCTTTAACTATAATTCCGGAGCAACATTAGTACTTCATAACCATGTTTTGCTTGGCCAAATCGGATATTGGGAAGGGCTTTAAATATCGCTTAGAAAAGGGTTGGAGGCCATTGTTAATTGAGAACCAAAGTTTATAGAAACTTGGTATTTGTTTATGGGACTTAAAAGAAAATCTTGTAATGTGATATTATGAACGCGTAGAGCTACTTGTATGTTATTATACCCCTGCGTGGTTGCCTAGGGATGGTTATATGTTAAATTGGTGCGTGAAATATTTGTTGCACGGCATCATTGGTTTGATCATGAGCATACATATCATTTGTTGATCATGGTAATTCAATAGTGTAAATATATATGTGACACTATTTGAAGGTTGAACATGAGTAATGGTACCATGGTATACGTTGTTATCCCTATGTGTGGATTTAATTTCAAGTAACTGTTATGTGCTTGAATGTGATTGATATCAGCTGATTTGGGGGTATAATGGAATACGATCACTTATGAGAAATTGTTCCATAAGGTGCTCGGATTACGTTATACCTGTGACCGCTCCCCCACTGTGGCCACAGATGAGGGGTTCAGTTACTATGGATATGCCTAAGCAGTTCATAGGATACTGATACCTTACATGGTTCCCTGAAAAATGGGTCTTGTAAGGCGTGAATAGGCCTAAGCCGTTCACAAATAAAGAGGATGTATTCCCAGTAGTATGACTTATTGTTCAGACGGGAAAAGGTAAGGACAGGTAACGTAAGGTGTTTACCGCTTTCCAAATATGATGTTGAACAACTTGTTTATGTGTTGCATCTTATTTGGCATCTTGCTGCATGCATAATAGCTTACTGAGATTCTTTCTCACCCCGTCTCCCTTTAATTTTTTTTAGATACCACTGAGACAGGAGGTCAGGATCGGTGAGGCCGGGGCACAGTCGGATCGTCTTTTGGTTGTCAGGGTATGTTTGGCTAGGAGGGTTTTGTTGGTTGTTGTTCTTTTGGGGTATAGTTTGTAAATAACTTTTATAAACACTTAAAACTTGGTTTGTAAATAATGGTGATGTTTGCTTGTAAATAATGTGGTGTGGTTATAAATGCGAAAGTATGAGCCTTTTCTTTTAATGTAAAATGATTGGAAGCAGGTTATTATAATAAACATGTTCTTTAACATTCTAATTGGAAAGGTCATGCCAAAAATTTTATGAAACACATTTGGGTTGAAATGGTTTAAGTAAAAAGGATTCTTCAAATCCGGGTCGGGTTGGGGACCCTACCATCGGGGCACGAGTTTATAGGTCCCAGGGTTGGGGAGGCCCCACACGATCTACCCTTCACATTTCCCAAAACTCCAAGTCCTGGACTACCCTCTTCACTAGTTCACAGTACTTGATCAAAATTGGGTTGATCACTTCGTACTCTCCCTTGACTTGATTCACAATCAGTTGGGAGTCACAATAAGCTATAATCTTTATTGCTCCAAAGCACAGTCCTCAAACTCGGCCTGGTTGTTGGAGGATTGGAATTTGAACCTTAGGGCTTCTTCAACTGCTCTACCAGTCTTTGGCTCGATCAACACAATTCCAGCTCCACTAACGTCCCTAGTAGCAGACCCATCCGAGTAAACCTTCCAGCAATCATTAGGTAAGCTCTTTTTCTGTTGGGTCGATTGTTCTTTCCCTTTTAAGCTTTCTTTTGGGGTGCTCTCCCTATTATCCTCCTTGGTGAACGTAAGCTCGATCAAGAAATATGTCAAGGGTTGAGCTTTCAACGCTTTTCGAGGCCTCTATTCAATGTCGAACTCCGTTAATTCTATAGATCAGTTGAGCAGTTGACTTGAACTCTCTGGTTTGTGCGATATCTTTATCAATGGAGCATTAGTTAGTACGACAATTGGGTGAGCAGAGAAGTAAGCTCTGAGCTTTCTGGCTGCTACCACTAAGGTGTAGGCAATTTCAGTCTTGAAGTATCGCCCTTCTGTCGGAAAAGGCCTTGCTTATATAGTAGATTGGCTTCTGAAGGCCATTTTCCTCTCTGATCAGAACTGCGGCTACTGCTCGATCTCCAGTTGATAGGTAGATGTACAAACTCTCTCCTTGGATCGGGCTGCTTAGCAATGATGAAGAGGCGAGGTATTCTTTGAGTTGTTGGAACGACGAGGAACATTAGGCCGTCCACTCAAAGTTTTTCGTCCCCCTCAAAGTTTTAAAGAAGGGGAGAGACCTCTCCGCTGATTTTGCTATGAAGCGACCTAGAGCTACGACCCTACCATTCAATCGTTGGACCTCCTTTATGCATGTAGACTCTTTCATCTCTACCAATGCCTTTATCTTTTCTGGATTAGATTCGTTGCCTCTTTGTGATATCATGAACCCCAGAAACTTGTCAGCCACTATCCCAAAAACACACTTGCTCGGATTCAGCTTCATGTCGTTTGCTCATAGATTGACGAACGTTTCCCTTATGTCGATCACATGACGACCAGTCTTGGTTTTAATGACCATGTCGTCGATGTATGCCTCCATGTTTCGGCATATCTGACTAGCAAAGACTTTATTCACCATCCTCTAGTAGGTAGCTCCAACATTCTTCAGTACGAATGGCATCTTGGTGTAACAAAATATCCTCCAGTAGATTCGAAGGTTTTCTTTTAAATGTCATCCTCGTGCATTCTGATCTGGTGGTATCCTGAATAAGCATCGAGAAAACTGAGGGTGACATGTCCAGCTATTGAGTCAACCATTTTATCTACCGTGGGAGCGGGTAGCTGTCCTTTGGGCATGCTAGATTTAGATCGGTGAAGTCAACACACATCCTCCACTTTCCATTAGCCTTTTTGACCATCACCACATTTGCCAGCCAAGTAGTGTAGGACGCCTCCTTGATTATACCTGCACTAACGAGTTTATTTACCTCTTGTTTGATTGCCATTTCTTTGTCTGCAGCAAAAACCCTTAGCCTTTGGCTTTTGAATTTCATGGTGGGGTTGACCTCCAAATGATGCACAACGACCTCCTCTTTGACACCCCTCATGTCCTCTACCTTCCAAGCAAAGACATCATCACTTTCTTTTAACAAGTCAACTATTTCCACCCTTTCTTATGGTGACAATTGTCTTCCTATTCTGATTTTTTGCTTGGGGTGAGATGAGTTGACTTCTAAATTTTCAAGCTCGTCTACTGGTTCCAGTTCTAGGCCATCTCTGAACTGGATAATCTCAATGATGATCTCTCTGAACCTTTTTATTTTCTCAGCTCTCAAGTGTGGAGCTTACTCTTTAATCATGTCATCTAGCTCGGCAATTATTTCCCCGTTGGAGGCCCCATTTTTGGTTGATTTGGAGGCATAGTTCGCCAATGATGATCTGGTCGACCAAAACTGTATCTGCTGTGACCTAAGTGTTTTCAGAGGGACGTGTCGGCTCAGTCATGACGTGGTCATGTGAGGGATAGGTCGCCTCTTCTATACACTGGATCGTGGATAATCTGGAAGTAGTGGTGACAGAATTGGAGAATTTCCAGCTTGCATCCGAAATGTCAATTTCTAACTCCCTCTTATTATTGGATCAAAGCACATGATTCAAATATTCTCTAGTCGTTCTTAGGATGCACCCTACTCCTAACATGGTGGGAAACTTGACCCTTTGATGGGGAATTGAAGGCACCATCCCTAGAGCGACATGTCCAGGTATACCCAGTATAGCATGGTAATCACTTATAACATCAATGACTATAAATGTTACCTTAGCTGTTGTCCTTAAGAGATGTTGTCCGATGTCGACCTCCAGCTTTATTTGTCCTTTGGCATCAACCCTGTGATTGGTGAAACCCTCTAGTCGACCTGAATATGGTGACAATTTGGCATATGTCTGTTGGGTTTTGGGGTTACAAACGCAGCGGAAGAACTTTGTAAAACAACAAAACCCTAGTCATGAATCCGTCTAAGATGAATAGAAAAAACCATGAAATAGATTTTACATACCTTAATGCGATTTATTTGTTCGAAAACGAATCTGAAAAATGAATCCTTGAACCATTGACGAACCTTTGATTTTCTCCTTGCTATCCTTGTGATGAATTGAACTTCAAGCTTTAGGTGATAACGGAATCCCCCTCTATCAGTAATCAACACGCGAACGAATCAAGATCTAATCTTGTAGGATTGCTAGATGATCCCTGATTGTTGAATCGATATTCAACAATCAATGACTGAATATGGAATTGATTTGGGATGGTTTTGATCTTTGATTCTCAATCAAAATCAATATTTTAGTGTGTCTATAACTCTATTATAACATGTATTTTTGGCTGAGCAAAAGGATTGTATTTTTACTCAATATAAATCTCTAACCCTTAGGGAGAATCCTTGTCCAAACCAAAAACCAATCCAATAAAGTCAAACGCGTACGAAACTAGTTTTAGCCGCAGGCACGACTCGTGTTGGAGGGCACGAGTCGTCCTTTTGCAAAATCGGTCATTCCATGAGTCGTGCTTTATTTTGCACCCGTGCTGATTGAAGGCACGAGTCGTGCCTGAGAGCACGAGTCGTCCCCAACCCTTGAATGCTCAATCTCACGAGTCATGCATTAAACGCAGTCGTACTGATTTAACTACACGAGTTTTGACCCTTGGCACGAGTCATTACCCTTGGCACGAGTTGGGACCCAGGGCACGAGTCATGCCAGAAACCAAATATTCCAATTTTCAGCCAATGTCAAATTCGTTCTTTGTGTGTGACCCTTTAGGAATTATATTTATGTTGGTACTGAGTCGAAACATCGACCTCAAAAGACATAAGTGGTTTCTAGCAAACCATTATATCCACTCAATTAATATAACATCAAATCTTGATTCTTTGATAGATCAAATGTCACAATCCATTTGTCCACGATGTCAAATTGAACATAAGTCATGGTCCATGTCAACTCATATTATTCAATGATTTCTCGATTCCGAATACGTTTATAATCCAAGCACATTTGATCTCTATCAAATCTCTTGAGTGTGGCCACACATTTCATCAACACTATTTATCGAGGGGCCCAAGCAAATATCTCTCTTAACAAGAGGGACAAATCCCATCTTGACTTATCATTCTTCCCTACTAGAATCCAATCGTGCCAACCGGTTCTCCCTTACCGGTTCCCCTAACCGGTAAGGCAAGAACTCCTATCCGACACCTCTAACCGGCATACATAACCGATGTCCCTAACAGGTAAGAGATGTCCCTAACCGATGTCCCCTAACCGATGCAAAGTTCTCTCTATCCGGTCACTGCACCTGACCGGTTAGCCACCTTACCGTCTATTCGCTTACCGATGAACTGCGGCCGGATCGAAATTGCCAATTCGTTTTTAACCGGCTCGTTGTCAGAATTTCCTTGCTGTCACATCAGTCCCCTCAGCCGTTTCAGTTTGACGGCCCCCTTACCTGTCCCCTATCCTTTCTTTTTCAAGATAGATCAAATTCAAATAATTGATCAAAAAGGTAATCTTTGTATCATTCTTATTTATTGAAAATGTTATCTTTTTGTTCTTTATTACATTTTAGTATAACTGCTGCACACACGTTCTTATTTTCATGCCTCATATTTAAAATCGTGAATTAAATTTATTAATTTATGTGCATGCCAGTTAAAAACGTTTGAACTGCCTCTGATTTAACCAACACACCTTTTCGTCTTCCCTCCTTCTCTCACCCTATAAAAGGATTTCAAAAGCAAACATTTAAACTTTCCTCCTGGTTTTTCTCTATCTATCTATCTGTAAACAAAAGCAACCGGCAAAGATTTCTTGGTTTTCATCTTCATCTGTGTTAGATCCTTCAACTCTCAAGATCTCTGGTAACTCTTCCTAAATTCAAACTCTTTTTAAAACATGAAGATACCCAGATTTCTCAAACTCTAAGTTATTAACATCATCCAAAGTATATAATGCTAAGTTTCTTCAATCCTAACTTAAAATGTTGGTTTGTTGTTTATTTGTTTTACAGATGGCTCCTAAACCTTCCTCAATCAAGAAAGACATTTATGGAGGTTACATTCTCCCCAGCTTCTTTGAAGCCGAAGAAGGCTGATCTCTTCAAGCTCTATTTGTTGCTGCCGGAGTAATTCCGTTCTTGATGCCGGAGGGGAATGAAGATATCTTCTATGAGTTGGTTAATGAGTTGTTCGATAATGGAGTTTTGGATGAGAATGACAATATCATTTCAACTGCTGCCGGAGTTCCCATTACCTTCAGCCCTGCAACCATTGCTGCTGCCTTCCCTGATCTTTCTTCCACCAGTTCGTCTTCTATCTTAATGAAGGACATGATTGTTGCTTGAACTAAAGTTCATGGATCTGACCCATTTGTAACCGGTAAGGCAAACAAGAAGGCTGAATTTGATGATGTTTACTACGCCCTTGCCGAGGTGGTTGACCGATGCTTCATCTGCCGGTCAGGCTCTCATCATTGTATCACCATGATACAATGGGAAGCCATTGAATCCATTATCCTTCATGATGACTTCAACTGGTGTTCTTTCCTTTACCGGATCATTCTGATTGCATTCAAGAAATATCAAAAAGAGAAGCCCTCTTCCAAGCCAAACAAATCCAAACCATGCCATTACCTTCTGATTAGCCGTGCCTTGAGAAAGATCATAGCCGTCCTCAATGCTTTAGCAAACCAACCAAAATATCCTCAATCCTTCTGCAAACCGGTGTTGCCCCAGCTGATCCCTCACCGGTAAGTGCTCCTCAATCTGCTTCCTCTTCTGATGATGACAAACCGATTGCATTCGTCCTTTCTCCTAACCGTCAAAAACAAACAGCAAGAAAATATGCTCCTCCACCTTCCAAAAAGTCCAAGCCTACTCCAAAATCATCCTACCAGTTAGCCAGAGAGAATGCTGAAAGAAAAAGGAGAATCGAAACTGATTTGGGCACCTTTATTCCTTTCATTCCTAAGCGACTATTTGAACACAATTTCCTTACCGATAACATTCCCTTTACCGGTCAGTTATCTTCCAGACCGGTTAGCCATTGCCAACCGATAAGAAATCCCACTTTTCATATCTACCACTACAACACATGGTTAGTAAACCCCAAATCTGTCCCTTCTCCAAAATGGGTTTAGCCAATTGATCACTTGCCTCCATTCATTCGGAGATTGTTACGGTTCCATGAGATCAACAAAGATTCAGTCCCCGTCGGTGATATGACAGATTATGTGGACTTTGACAACATTCACGAAGAAAAAGGGATCTATTACAGCAAACCGTGCCTGTTAAGTGATTACGATATCTCTTTGTCTAGAGATAGTCTCATCAAGCAATACAACTGGTATTTTGATTTATTACCTCCTATGTGGAATGCCATTTACCTGGCCCAAGACAAACTTCGACAGAATATGATGGTCCATGCTGTTTGAGCTGACTTTGCTATTCTTTAAAATGCCTAAGAAACTCTTCAAGAGTCTGATCCATACCAACTAGGGAGACATGAGTTTCCAGAAGATGATCTCCCCGCCTTTAATCCTGAAGTTGTCAATTTGGGTCCTCGTAGAATGCAGTTTATCAAGAATGTGATGGACCTTGTGCAAAATCTGGTGGACATGAACAGAGATTTTCAAAATATGGGTGATATCTCTTTGTCTAATTTCTTCACTTCAGTTCAGACCAACAAAAACAAATGGGCTTCAGTAACCAATGAAGAGATTGAAGATATGTTCAAGGATAACAGTGGCTCAGATGATCAATATAGAGATGATAAGGATGATCGGTCAGCCTCAAGCTCCAGTTACTCTAGTGATTCTAGTGAGTCTGATGATGATGATGATGATGACCAAACTGATGCTGTCAATGATCGATCTGAGGCTGTTGATTTTTCCACTCCCAAACTGATGCAAATGGTTAGACATGTGGGAGGAGGCTTAATCGAGACTTCACCGGTTACAGCCTTAGGAGGAGGAGAAAAGACAAGTGTAGATGAGTTACCGGTTAGTCAACCGATGCCTCTTGCCGGTGAACCTGTTGAACCGGTTAGAGATGCTTTATCGGTGATAGAGCCTTCAACCGACGTATCTGCTCTAACGATCAGTCTACCGGTTAGTGATGTGTTACCGGTTAGCCAGCCCCTTACCGTTGTATCTACTGAACCGGTTAAGGACAGCAAGCCTGCTGATGCTAATGATATAAATTTACAGAAAGCCTTGGCTGTCAGTTTGTTTGAGGCTGATTTGAACCAGCAAATATTATCAGTTGAAGAGTTGGCCACTCAGCAAGCTATTCAAGCCTCTTTGTTATCGGTTAGCCAAGCTGCTCCCTCTTCTATTTCCCAAGATGCGTCACCGGCTAAGGAGGAGATTGAGCCAGTGTTTGAAGAGGATTCCACTTCAGATTTCTTTGAGGAGGAAGAAGCTGATGATGATGATGTTGATTATGATAGACTTGACCCTGCTGTTCCTCTTGTCTATCTTGATTATGGCCTTTATCAGAAGGATTTGTTCTCTCTCTTGAACTATTACACCTCTAAAGCCTCTATCCCACGATCAGTTCATGGGATTTCTCTGTTTGATGTTCATGATAAGATTTCGAGCAGAGTAAAGATTGAATCTATTCCTATGCCTCCACCTATTGTCGATGAGCTCCAGAAGAAGAGAAGAGCAGATAGGATGGAAACTTTTGTTGATGTTGCTGAAGTTATGGGTATTGGTTCTGCTCCAGAAAATACTCCTCCCAAACTCACCAAAACCATTGGGCCTGGAGAAACCAGTTACCGGTGCCAGAAAATTAAAGTTCTCAAACTTTGAAAACGGTCTGCTCCTCCCAAAGGACAAGAGATTAAACCCAGCAAGACCGATCAGCAACTGGTTACCGAATTCCCCTCTAACCTAAAACCCAAATATTCTTCCTTTCTTTCCCAATGGCTACCCAATATAAGGATTCAAGGAGAAATTGCTCAAATTGCCCCCAGACCGATTGAGAGCACATTATCAACCGGTAATCTATATCTCAGATACCTCTCCATCAATAACCGTATGACCCAAGTGTTGGAGATGAGAATTTTTCAATTGTCTTCTGAAGTCACCCGCTTGGTTGGATTGATGCCTAATGTGACTAGGCTGTCTATTATGAGAAATGGTCATGCTCAGCCATGGAGCAATATCAGGCAGGCCTCTTTACTTTTGCTGGCTTTGAGAGTGATTCCATTAATTCGGTTAAGGCAAGCTGCCTTACCGATGGCTCTAGCTGCTGCTGAATTGTTGGAGCTTTCATTTGCTGAAATGATGAGTTTGGAGCCTAATGAATTTCTTGAACCAGTTGCTCAATCTGATTCTTCCTCAGTGACAGTAGATGAAGAGATTGTTATTTCTCCAACCGGTCAAGTATCTAGGACCGGTCAGCCACAAGTCATCTCTCTTACCGACTCTTCGACCGATCCTCCTACCGGTTCTCCAGCTGCTTCCCTTACCGGTCGTTCTACCGATCCCTCTACTCCTCTTACCGAGAAGCCTCCTACCGATCATTTTCTTGCCATTCAAGTGTTCACTCCTACTTCATCAATTCTCCCTCCAACTGATGCTCCTTTACCGGCTACCCAACCGGCTGCTCAACCTGCTCCTCAATCGGCCTCTCCAACCGATGATCTTAATAGGCCTGTTGTTGCACAAGACCTTGTTGAATTTCATGAAGCAATGCTCCAGAGTTTCACTGAGGTCAATGCTGAGTTGGTGACCTCCTTTATTAAGTCCAATCAGAAAGAGGATGAGAAAAGGTTTGAGTTGTTGAAGACTGGAACTGCTATGTCTCTTGGCAATTTCTTGGAAGAAATAAACACTAGAGATGCCACTATCAGAGACCTTCTTTTGCAACTTGATGAGGTTCACCATACAAACAAAGCCTTATGTGAGCAAGAAATTTATGATCAAGCCATTTTAAAGCGGTCAATCGAAGCTCTTAACCGATCAGCCGAAGCCCTTAGCCGATGTGAGCAGAAGAATCTTGAGCTGCAAACCGAGCTCACCAAAGTCAAAGCCAAAAATGAAGTTCTGATGAAGATGCGTGAAGAGAGGAAGAAGAGAAAAAGAGAATAAAAAGAGAAGAAGAAAGAAAAGAGATCAGCTAAAAGAGCTAAGCATTCAGACCCTGTGACCTCGACTACTCCCTCTGATGCTGCTACCTCACCGATCAAGGACTCAGCCGATCCTCTAGCCGATGCAGCATAGAATGTAACCAATGATATAGCTGTCTTTCTTGTCGCCGGTCTGCCAATTAATGAGAATCTCTTAACCCTAAACTTTTGTTTTGCTTTCTTGAATTCCTTTTGAATTATTTCGAATGATCCAACTGCTACTAACTGTTTTATTTTGCAGGTCTCCTCATTCAAAATTTCTCTTTAGTTTACTTTGTTTCTCCTATAGCTTTCATCTTTTTTGTAAGCTTACTTTGGTTACATCAAGTTGTCACTTAACTTAGGGAATGACAAAATTAATAGCTAAATTCTTAGTCATTCTTTTACTGAGTTAAGATAGGTGTAACCAAGGGTGATTGGACTTAAGCAATTCGGAGGAGATTATTAGTCAAATATATGTTTAGATTTAGAATTGCTTAATCCCAATCACAACAAGCATTATTGAGGACCCCTAATTTTAATTAGACCAAATAGAATTTTTTCTATATATGATATAGTGCTAGTGCCCAGTGTTTTTACTATGTAACTTTCGCAGGATTTGAAGACTTGAAGACCTGAAGATTTCCCTATCAGTTTGTGAGTATACTTGGTATGAAGCTTCCCTAACTGGTTGACCACTTAACCGGTAAGTCATGCCTAATCGGTGTTCTACCTAGCCGATGTACCCCTCACCGGTTATATCCCTCATTCTCTAACCGGTCCAGGCTTATCCCATAAGCTTCCCTCAGCAGCTAGCCGAAGCATTTATTGCTCCCAACTACCCAGCCTCCAACTTTAGCTAAAATTGGTAAAGCAGCATGCTGAAATGACATTCCTGCTGCTGTCAGAATCTCAAAGTGGAATGTCAAAGTTACCAGTACTCACATCGCTTCAACTACTCAATGGAAATCTTCTCTATCCAATCTCAGGCATTAAATGCAAAGATACTCCCATTCAATGCCTGTCAGTCCAAGTCATCATTACAACCTCTTCAAAGACAACGGCTCCTTTTTGAAGCTCACCATAAATAGCTTCCCCGGAGCATTGAAGATGGTTGGTGCATTTAAGATCCTTGAGAGTGAGCTGCCTAGAACTACCAACCTGAAAATTCTCTAGTTCAAGGCATTCAATACAAGTCCCCACATTCACTAGACATCTCTGTAGGACATACACTGAGCACCTTCAATCAATTATGTTGTGTTCCTCAACAAGACTACATATGAAACACATTGATTGAATCACACACACACCCTAGAGAAATCAGCTCAACTTGTGAGCACATCTAGAAAACACCAGGTCTTTATTGTAGCACGATCCATTAGTGGTCACTTTACTTTTAGCAGCCTTCAATCATTGGCTTGCAACTTGTAATAGTTAGGAACCATTAATAGAAGTGCACTTTCACAAATCCAAGTTCTGACCAAACTTGGTAGAGGATGTAGCAGTTATTTAACACTATGAACCTCTTCAAACAATGTGTCATTTCTTGGTGTGTTTGTTTATTTCTTGTGTAGTTGTAACTGATTGATAATCTCTCAACTAGTCACAACCTATTGGCTCTTACTACTGCTTATTGTTTGACTTACTGGAATGAGTATTTACCCTTTTTGCATGAACTTTTAACTTACCTTTTGAAACTCCTTACCTTACCGATTTATGCACCTCTCTAACCACCGGTATCTTCTTTCCGTTGTGAAAACTTATCTCACCGGTTAGCTAAGTGTGAATTAACATTTTCAAAGATTAAAAGAGTTTTAGAAAAATTTTAAACAGGCTATTCACCCCCCCTCTAGCCTGATTCCTACCAGTTGGGCTTAACAATCTCCATTTAGCAACGATTTTAATGGTTCGGGTGGTTGTCGTACTGGGGTCAACTCCACTTTTCCATTCATACAACATAAGGAGTATATTGGGTAGGTTTTAGAGGAATTCTTTTTCACCCGCTCTCGCTCCCAAAAAATAGCACTACAGTATTTGCAAGTGAATGATGGTAGTCCATAATATGATACTTCATTTGAGAATTTATCTGTATTGAAATGAATTTGAATATAATTAATTAATCACCTAAAATGTCAATCAATTATGGTTTAGTAAAAAACAGTACCTTTTCCACACACTTTCCTTCTCTTGTTAGGAGTACTATCATTATCCATTCCATAGGATCTATTAGATAGCTGAGATCGCTTTAGTGCTCGCTCTTTTATTCTCGCATGTCTTCTTTGTTTTGCATATATCCGGCTCATCTCATCTGAAATAAGAGGGTAATATTAATTCCCACCTTCAGTAGAAGTTAATATTCCGAAAAGCGTTTGAAAATACTTTGGATATAAAATACCTGATACATTGATGGTGCAAGTAGTGCCTGCTTCTTTTGATAAGTTTCTTTGAAATTGGAACGATACATCTGGAGTCTTCGATGTCTTATGCCGTACATCCAAATGACTTCCTGTAAAATGTAGAGTGAAAAAAAATATTTTCTAAGCAATTCACAGTAATTGATTTATTGTAGGAGCATCCAGTAGGAAATGATAAGTCGGGCGTACTATATAAACAGAATTATCAACTCAGCAACCTTTATGTCTTGGTAAGTATGTGAGATAAAATTCTAACTCACCTTCCATTTGCCGTTGAACTGTTTTTTTCTAGAGCTATTATGTTTACTCTGTGTTATGTCTTGTACTTTTGCTTTCCCTTTATTTCCCCTTCCTTTGGATTTTGTGAGGATGCTAGGATAGATCAGCTTTTTGTTTAGATTGGAAATTATTGGAAACTATTCATTGTTCTGTATTAGTAAATACACGTATTCAGTTATGAACTTACCTGGTGTACAATTGTTGGATGCAGTAGTTGTTCCTCTGTTCATTTTCCTTTTTTACAGCAATATCCTCTTCCTCTCTGTCCAATTTTCTTTGGCTCTTTCTTTTGGCACATATCCTACGTTAGATGACAGTAGGTTTGAGAAAGTAATAAGAGTCATATTATTCTAAGATTAGTAGTAGGGTATGTATTTCTTATGCATAAAACAAAACCTGGAAAAGCAACATGAAAATCAATATGCTCGATTCTTCTCTTCCTTGTCATCTTAGTAATGGGATAGATTGCTATAATCAAGACTATGGTCAGACTCCCTTACATGAACTGGTAAACAACATAAACTAGAAAGGTCTTTTTAAAATGAATATAGATTGAATATATAAAGACTAAAGAGATACTACCCTAGTGTACATAATTAATGACAACTTATTAATCATTTGCATGAATAGAACAAATACCTATCAGATGGAACATGAATCAATTTATAATCTAAATCATTCACACTTCATATTCTAAAACTTCTACATTTGTTCTTTGTACCCCGGAATAGACTAAAGATAATGCTTAGTTATTGTTTCAAAATTAATGTTTTTAAAAAACCGTTTTCATTTATCAAGAATATGCAGACAATAGGTTCATAGAATATGTAAATATTTAGCAACCATAAGCAACCAATAGGTTACTTACTCTCACATTAATCACATCTTCTATTTATGTAATAATATATACTCCCTCTTTATCTTATAAGTTTACACATTATGCATTGTCTTTATCATAATCAGTAGAAACTGTAAAAATAAAATTTGACACTTTGTGATGAATGCCACCGCGATTTTTCTTTTTGAAAAATCGAGTCTTTCTAATTTGAAACCATTTTCATATATACTCCGGGAAGAACGTTAGGGTTCACCCGAAATGCCTCGTAAAACGAGTCTTCCTAATTTGAAACCATTTGTGTGTGTGTGTGTGTGTGTGTGTTTTGGTTAAAATATATGCAAACTGAGAGAACAAAAAATTGAAAACTCTTTACAAGACATTAAACAAGTCCCATGATTTTTGGTATGATTTTAGGGTTGAGTTTTGGTACTCAAAAGACTCCTTGAAGTTGATAATTAATTCTGCCAGAATGAAAAAGGCAGTGGACACTTGATTTTAAAATGGATTTAAGAGCTTTAAAACTTAAAAATATGGAGAAAGTCAGAGAATGATTTTAAAATGGATTTAAGAGCTTTAAAACTTAAAAATATGGAGAAAGTCAGAGAATGAAAGTTGTTCAAAACATCTTAAATAAGGTGACTGAAGAAGATTTTTATGATTGGAGATGATTTGATGGACCAAAACCTTCTGGAAATCACAGATGTGAAATCTGGATTTCCAGAGACTGCTAAACTGACTTTTAGAAAATAATTTGAAAAAGGGAGTTATACTCACGCAAAAATTAAAATAAAAATATGTCTGGAATCCTCTAGATGTTAACTACAAAAGGTATTTTGTAGTTAACTCCAAATTCCAAGTTTTTCTGTGTGCAAAAAATTAGACAATGGACAGAGGTCTTAGAGAAAGGCTACTGGACAGCAACATTCTCAAGAGGGAAAATGTGATTTAAAAGGGGGTTTGCATCCATGCTTTGTCCACATTTCCTTAGGCTTTGATTAGTGATCACTAGACATGTTTAGTGGTGATCTACTATATCAAGCCATCCTTAGGGTACATTAGGACTTAAAGCACTTCATTTGCTTGGGAAGGGGAGATTTAACTTGAAATCAAGATTTTATGCATGAAAATTGATTTTTAGGTTAAGAAAATGTTTGTAAGTAAGTAAAAATAATTTGAAAGGAATGTTGATCCTTGTAGAAGATCATCCATGGAGATGAACTTTCATGGTGATCCTCTTGGATCTAGGGCAAGGGATGGACAACAAGCAAGTTACATCTTTGAAATGTGAGATGCATGCATGGATGAGGGAGGTTTAAGGTAAGGAGAAGGAGGGTTTACCAATGGTGGTATCCTATCTTCCTTGTGTTTGTGTTTGAGGCTTGAATTTGAGAGTGTTTAGTGAGTGTGATTTGGGAAAATAATCAAAAGAAAAAGGTGGCAATTCAAGGAATTCCCACTGTTTTCTCTAGTATTTTCGCCAAGGTGCTTGCTGTGAGTGAGTTGTTCATGGTTTTTCTGAGACTGAGGGGCTCAATTTATAGGCATCTGGAAATTACATTTCCATCCGCGCGGATAAGTCCTTCAGTGTGCACTGTTCATTTAATGCTGCTGCAGGCTTTGGAAAAGAGGAATATTTTTCAAAATATTCAAACAGCTGTGTTTTACAGCTTACCCATTTCGGGTTTTTACATTTTTTTTACCTTTTGTAAGATTCTTTCCCTTGTTTATCTCTAAATAGCAATTCCTAATTTACCCTTGCTTTGTTAGAAAAGTTAGGAATTGTTAGAAATGTTAAGAAAGTTAGGACTTTCGTTAATTTTCTAACGAAAATACTAACAACTCAAATTGGAGCACTTACAGTAGCCCCTCGGCGACGGCGCTTTCGGAGGAAGCGGGGTCGTCGATAAGAGTAAGGCTCCATATTTGACAAAGGGGTGACCAAAGTGGTCAGGTTGCTGGACCTGGTGATAGGCTACATACGTATCCCGAATGGGATTCAAGCCGGCCGTAGTTCGGGTCTTTCGATGTTGACCCTAGAGTGACTATTTTAGGATGTCAACCTGGCGAGCGAGTTCTACAGTCGGTTGTGTGAATGTGTGCCCCAAATTTTGTTTATTGGAATTCACGCGAGTTTGAAGACATCCGAGTTATTTGAAAAACGGAGTCGCCACGCCATTTTGATTACCTCAAAACTTTGAAAAAAAGGTTTTATGGGTTCGGAGGTTAAGTTACCCCTTGGGAAGAACGTTTGGCGTTCACCCAAAGTGCCTTGCCGGAGCAAGTCTCCCGAGATTTCATTAATCGTGTTTGCTTGCGTGCTTTCTTTGTGTGCATGTGTTTGAGAGTAAAAGGGGGAATGTCCCAAGTTATCTTCCGGACGTACAAACCATTTGTTGGTTGTCGCTCGGGATTTCTTGGAATTTATGTATTTGGGATTATGATCCCGTCCTCATCTTATGACTTATGATCATCGCATTTTAAACCTCGGGACCCTCGGGACTTTGCGTGATCGAGAGAATGACTCTCTTTTGGTCAAAGATGAGGTTCTTTAGGAAGGAATGTCCTTAGCCCATCAATCCTACGCTTTAAGACGGTCGAGCTCGTATAGAGGCTTCATACTCATTCTTAAGCGATAATCGGAGATATAGGGTTCAAGGTTATCCTTTTCCTAAAGAAATCATGAACCTTTAATGGAAGGAACGATGCAAAGATGAGAACTTTTACACCGGTCCGTTCCAAGGTTGGGGGAAAAGGGAAATGCATGATGAAAAATGACTCTTTAATGAAAAGATGACATTTTGGTTTTAGCAAATGATGCTTTTTGATATAAAGAAAGGATCTTTATTGCAAATGATGCGTAAAGATAGGATTTTTATGCAAATGATGCATTGAAAAAAGGTTTTTGAATGCAAAGGATGCATTTTTATTGGAAAAGATTTGATCTTTATATGCAAATGATGCATAAAGATAACATTTTTATTGGAAAATAGGGATTTTAGGTGCAAAGGATGCACCTTTATGAAAAAGACTACATTTTTATGACAAATGAGGTCTTAATGCATGCAAAGGGGAAGGGGGTGATAAAGAAATGATCTTTATGAATAAATGCCAAGTCCCAAGCAAGATATATGAATGCAATGAGCAAGTATATCAATTTAAAATGCAAGGTTAGGGCGTGCGAGGTTACCAATCGTTTCCTTCGCTTCTTCGGACGGAGCTAGGAGGAGAGGTTCGTCTTGGGTCTTCAAGGAGGAGGGAGATGGCTTCTTGAGCTTCTTCTTCGCCTTCTTGAGCCTTTAAGGGTTTTCTTCACGTCTTGATTATATTGCCATGGAGTGTGTGTGTTTTGTTGTTGTTAATTGTGTGTTGAAATGGGTAGAGGAGGGCTCTATTTATAGGCAGTCTGGATAAGGCTAATGAAGCCGTGCGGCTGCAGGTCCTTTGCAAATGAGGCCGTGCGGTCTTATCCATTGTGACTCAGCATTCTAGAACCATGCAAGGTGGCATTATTCTAGAACCTTCTCCCTAATTAAGAAAAACGTGTTTTCTTAATTAGGAAGGCTTCCTTCAGCCTAATTTTAATTTGGGACTGCTCTAGGACATTTCCGGAACACTAGGAAGGTCCGGGGAATTACCGGGAAACTTACCGAAATGTCGGGAAAATTAACCGGAAGGCATGAGCCAGATTTGGATACTTACAGAAGCCCCTCGGCAACGTCACTTGCAAGGCGAGTGGGGTTGTCGATAGAAAAGGATCCGATCTGGCGAATGCCGAGACGGATTGGGTGACCAAGACGGTCGAGTGGCTGAACCTTTTGGAAGGCTACCTACGTATCCCGGAGGAATCAAGCCGGGCCGTAGTTCGGAATAGATCCGTGGGGAAGGAAGAAGAGAAAGCGGTCTCTTCTTGCCGGGGAAAAGAAGAAAATGACCTAGTAGGTCAAGCAATTGATCCTACGGGGATATGCTAGGAGTGACCCGGGTGGTCGGATATACGAACTTCTATGAGGGGCGCTTTATCGCGAGGAGTGACAAAGAAACGGGGTGACCAAAGTGGTCGAATGGCTGGACCTTTTATAAAAGGCTACCTACGTATCCGGAGGAATCAAGCCTTGATCGTAGTTCAAGCATCACTAGATAGTTAGGAACGATGTCTAGGATCCTTGAGATTTTGACAATTCGGAGGCTGTCACCTGAAGAAGCTAGAGCTTATGGCGCTATCTCTTTATGACGGAGATAGAGGTAACTTAAGTTGGGAAACTTGAGCGTACGTCACTATTCGCGGATAGAGGTAGCACGGAGTTGGAATGACTTGGGCATACGTCACTATTCGCGGATAGAGGTAGCACAAGTTGGAATGACTTGGGCATACTTCACTATTCGCGGATAGAGGTAGCACAAGTTGGAATGACTTGGGCATACTTCACTATTCGCGGATAGAGGTAGCACAAGTTGGAATGACTTGGGCATACTTTACTATTCGCGGATAGAGGTAGCACAAGTTGGAATGACTTGGGCATACTTCACTATTCGCGGATAGAGGTAGCACAAGTTGGAATGACTTGGGCATACGTCACTATTCGCGGATAGAGGTAGCACAAGTTGGAATGACTTGGGCATACTTCACTATTCGCGGATAGAGGTAGCACAAGTTGGAATGACTTGGGCATACTTCACTATTCGGGGATAGAGGTAGCACAAGTTGGAATGACTTGGGCATACTTCACTATTCGCGGATAGAGGTAGCACAAGTTGGAATGACTTGGGCATACTTCACTATTCGCGGATAGAGGTAGCACAAGTTGGAATGACTTGGGCATACTTCACTATTCGCGGATAGAGGTAGCACAAGTTGGAATGACTTGGGCATACTTCACTATTCGCGGATAGAGGTAGCACAAGTTGGAATGACTTGGGCATACTTCACTATTCGCGGATAGAGGTAGCACAAGTTGGAATGACTTGGGCATACTTCACTATTCGCGGATAGAGGTAGCACAAGTTGGAATGACTTGGGCATACTTCACTATTCGCGGATAGAGGTAGCACAAGTTGGAATGACTTGGGCATACTTCACTATTCGCGGATAGAGGTAGCACAAGTTGGAATGACTTGGGCATACGTCACTATTCGCGGATAGAGGTAGCACAAGTTGGAATGACTTGGGCATACTTCACTATTCGCGGATAGAGGTAGCACAAGTTGGAATGACTTGGGCATACGTCACTATTCGCGGATAGAGGTAGCACAAGTTGGAATGACTTGGGCATACGTCACTATTCGCGGATAGAGGTAGCACAAGTTTAGAGTTCGACAATTCGGAGGTTGTCACCTAGTGTTATCCCGTTATAACGGAATTAACGGAGCGGCGGGAATAAAGCTTGATTGCTAAAGAGATAAGGGATATTTTACGAAAAGATGTTATCTTGGTTAAAAGATAACGGAAATTGCATGCCCAAGTGGAAGGTCCGGGCGGGATTGTAATTTACGCTCGGAGCGAATGAAGCCGCCGGCATGAGATGGAGAAAAAGAAGCCGTACGGCTAGAGACTGTTTTTCAGTTATTTAAAACGAGGTTTGAACGGGGGCCAGGGCACTTGTTGCCGCCCACTTCAGAGAGAGAGAAGAGGGAGAGAATTCGAGATTTCTTCAACCCTTTTTGCTTCTATCGATTGGAATGGATCCGGAGGGCAATCCCATACCGAGGCAAGCAAGAAGGAACATCTCCGCGGCTGCGAGAAGGAGGAGAAAGGAGCTCGTTCGGACGGAGAGGAAGTATGACTTCCTTACGCCTCCATCGGAGCTTTACCCGGGGAGAAGGGAGCATAAATCAACGAACCCGCGATCGGTTGGGGTAAGCATTCTCATTTTGCTCAAATCCGAAGATTTTGCTTGAATTTTGAATGATTTAGGGCTTGACCCGAATTTTAGGATTTTCCTAAGATTTTTGAATGATTTTGAGATGCATGAACAACCGATGAGGCTAAGAATATGCATGTGCAATTTTATTTGACGAAAAATATGAGAATGACTCACTTTTTTCTCGCAAAATGAAGTAAGAATGAGATTTGTCTAAATGAGACGAAGTTCTTGCCTTGTGCTAGAACTAGGTCAAAATTCTGATTTTCAATGAGAAAACATGATTTTGGAAGATGAAAATGATTCATGCATGCCGTTTTATTTGAAAAATAATGCTTATGTGCAAAGAATTGTGATTTTGTGCTTTAGGAAAGCAATGACGCGTTTCAAGTGATGAAAGACACGTTTTCGATGCAAATAATGCTAGAAAAACTTTTGTGAATGCTTTTCTTTTGAAAAATATGTGCACTTTTGAATATACGCATGCTTTTGAAATGATATGAAGGACTGACGCTTCTTTTTGATGTGCTTGTCTACAGGAAAACAAGTCTAGAGGACCGTCCGAGATTGCAGTGAAGCTTTGGCAGAGGATGCCGTATTTTGAGAAGAATGGGGTATATCCCAGCGGTGGTGAGGGCTCCAGGCTGGATGCATTTGTAGAGGCCATTGGCGGGGTGTGTCCACATCACCTCTAAGAGCAAGGGCTTGGTCCGGGCCCTTTACGAGTTACGGTGGGACGGTACACATAGCTTTCACCTGAGTGGGAGAGGCGCGGTGACTCTGCCGATTTCACGGCTATTGCGGCCTACGAGTTCACGGGAGGCCCGTGACTTGGAGAGACCATATTACGGCCGAGGAGTTCCAGGCTTTGGTAGGGTTTGAGCTGATTCCCAGGTTGGGGATGGAGACGCGGAACGTCGAGGTGGCGATTCGAGACTTGCATGCAAAACTTTCTTGCTAATGATGTGGCCTTGGTGGCTAGAGCATTCATATGGTTGATGCTATCAGTCACTATCTTCGCCAGTGCAGGATGCTAGCTATGACTTGCCTCCTTGACTCTGCGGAGGATGTGGATGGGATAGGGACGGTCTCTTGGGGCGAGGCCGGATTGGCGGAGTTGTACTTCTCATTGGACATGTACGGTCGGAACAAAGTGCTTCCATGGGCACTTCTCATTTGCCCTTGAGGTAGTCTCCTTTCTTTTTCTTTTCTCTTTTCTGTCTTGAGACTTTTATAAGAGAGAGAATGACCTTTTGATGTTTTGAACATGCGGGCTGGTTTTGTGAGGTGATCGGGTTCTTCCCTTGGAACCGGCGAGTGATGTTACCATCTTCCACTGCTATGGTTATTTGGAGGAGATGCGAGAGATAAATTCACGGGGAAGACCCGGATTACCTTTGAATACAAAATGGTGAGGCCGGTCATCAACGAGGATGGGCACGACGGAGTGAACTTCTACCCACAGGGCGGTATCAGGAGATTTTCTTTGGGAGATGCTATCGAGGTGACGAGGCGAGAGGAGGTGGCTCACTGGGCGACATGTGATGTCATTTACTTGGGGGACCGCTTCTCGAGGCGTATGGTCACGTTCCCCACTAGATGCCATTACTCCTTCGACCCTCCGGCACGGATGCTGCAGCCCGAGGGCGCGGCGGATGAGATTGAGAGGTACCGGGAGGTATAGGCTGCGGAGGAGTATTTTGACATGGGTACCCCTACTGCTGTGTTTGTGGAGCGGCGCTGAGGACGCCACGAAGCTAGTGAAGGCTGGCGGTCACTCGGGGATATGGGGAGGATGAGCCTGCGGACCCGCCGATCCCTCTGCGCATCTGTCCTACGTGGTCCATGGAGTGCCGAGGAGGATGAGGATACCTGTCCCCGATGCTAGGGAGCCCCGGTACACCTTGCCTTTGATAGCTTTGTAAGTGTACTCTTAGGGTCTTATTCCCTTTTTAGCTTTGATTTTACGCTTTTGCAATTTTACGAGATTTTCGAGATTTTTCTCTTCTTTTTCTCGGAGTTCCGGCTCGCACTTACGATAGGGTGGTCGGGCGAGAATAGGGGCTGGAAGGACATGTGCCGGTCTCTTCGAGGAAGGCGCTGCGCTTGAAGGCGGCGGCGGATGCACGAGGCACAGGCGCGAGACGGCACGTCGGGGCACGGCGTCTACCTCATCGGCCTCGGAGTACTCTTCCCGGTGCCGTGCCTCGGGCGGGGACCCAGCCCGACGTGCAGGCGGTGGGCGAGTACGGGCACGATAATGTCCATTTGTCGACGTGAGCGACCGGGAGGACTTGATGAGGGAGGCTAGCATTTATGAGGCTGAGTAGCGATGAGGAGGAAGAAGAATCGGAGGCCTAGGAGGTCTCTAGAATAGATTTGGAACGAAAACAAACAATGAACAATTTTGATGCACACTTTGTTTATTTTTTGCTTTATTTGGGCGCCGATGGGGCGAAAACATTGTATTTACATTTTATTTACTTTTCTAATTTATGCTTTCTCAATTTGCATATTATCGAGCCTTGGGGCGACTTTTTGCTTGGAATTGGGGTTTGGCGGGCCAAAATGATTTATAATGGTATATAAATGCTTGAATGGCTTGGATATGTTTTTGTACGGGTTTTGGTTGAAAAAGTGGGGTGAAAACTCCCTTGGGCAGCAACTTTGGTTCTTTGCGAGAAATTTTTTCTGCGAGAGGGCTAATGTAGCCGTGCGGCATGGCCTTGAGGGCAAATGAAGCCGTGCGGCTTACGGTTCTCTGCCGATTTGGTTATTTTACGAATAAAAGCAAGGCTTGGCCATTTCATTTCATTTTCACTCTAGACTTGTCCCAATTGTTCCCAGAGCATATTTTGGACCTAAAAGCACCATCTTTGAACACTTTGCGATGGAGAAGCCCGTCGGATTGCAAAGGGAAGCGAGACCATTTTCTATCCGGTCTTCAATCTTGGGCGAGACATAACTTCCAAAATCACAAGGGACTGCTTGATTCTTCCTTCAAGATCAAGTCTTTATGGCATTTGAGGATCTCCGCCCGATTGGGACTGTTGAGCCGCGGCAAAGTTACAGGACGTCAGGAGACATGTTCTTGCTTCTCTTACAACGAAATTGTCCCAACGCACGAAGACTTGAGCCTTGATTGGGGTCCCGAGGCTGAGGCTATATCTATTCCGCTGATCGGAGACGCGCCGGTGACGGTAAAGCTTGCATCTTTCTGCGGATTCCTTTGGGAGAGGTGAGAGGATGATGGTAGCCCGGATAGGATTGACCTTTACGATATCCGGGCGAGTTTGGGTCTCCCGAGATATGGCTGCGACCACGGTAGTTATGGATGCTTTCATTCTCTGCGTATTCTCTGTTTTGTTCAACTGCTTGAGTCAGTGGGGATTTGTCATAGTGGCCTCTTGGACATGGTCGAGGCTGCGGGTGGGAAGGATATTGTCCCGCTGATTTTGGGAGAGACATTTCATGGGATCGATAGGATGGCTCGGGAGACCGTTTCATGAGGTCCGGGAGTCAGGCTATGTTGACTACGTAGGCTGCGGGGAGAGGCTCGGGGCTTTGCACAGGGCTTTGCCGACTCGGTGCCCTTGGGTGATTTCTCGGAGAGGTGCGCCTAGGCGGCGGGAACGGGGTAGGCGGGAGGCGATGATGGCTAGGCTATCCACTTCGGACATCCGTTGGTGGATACCACATTGGAGGTTGCGGACCAGGAGGATATTTCGGGAGTCTTATCTTTGTGAGGGTTCCCGAGTTTCTGTGGTCATCCTTCTACATACCTGCTTAGTATCCGGGCGGTTTGGGGCTTTACGGGAGCCTTTGAGTGATTGGGAGGACATCAGGACCATGGAGGTGGTGTCATTGGACATGAGAGATCCATCCGGCTTCTCTTTCTTCTCGAGGGCTTGGACATATCTTGCTTTCCCACCGGGGCTATCTTCGGGAGCGGGGAAGAGCACCATCTTGACCACTTTGTCTACTTGGGTGAGTACGAGAGGGAGATGGGAGCGACTCGGGTTATCTTGGAGGATAGACGTCGAGCTTTATTGGGAGGCGGCGCGACTCGAGTAGGACTACGAGGAGGCCGAGGCTAAGGCGAGTTGCCATAACCAATCAGGTGACTTGGTCGGAGATATGGAGGCTCGGTACAAGAGGTTGTCAGGTCGCTCCTTTGGTGAGGCTCGGAGGGAGGAGGTGCGGACTCGTGCTCGTATAGAGAGAGCGCTCATTGACACGGGGTTGGTAGAGGCTCCGGTGAGGATACCGAGAGGTCGGGATGAGGGATACAGGCATTATTGAGAAGAAAAGGAAGAAGACTCGACGAGGCCGAGGAAAAGGGAAGAAGGCGAAGAAGACTCGGCGAATGACGGCGACAAGTCTTTTCTCAAGATCCTCTTATTGCCATTTGCAAACACATTAGTTTATTTAGGCATTTTATTGTATTTTAGATCTTTTTAGCGAGGTTAGCGAGTTAAGAGGTAGGCAGGTGCTTGAACTCATCAAGAAGTTTTTAACTTGTAATGAACAAGGCATATTATCTTAAAAATTAATCAAGACACATTTCATGGAAATTCAAATGTCTTTATTGATTGGGACTCGTTTTATGAAAATTGAAATACCCTTTATTATTTAGGACGCACTTCATGGAAGCTTGATTGTCCTTTTTATTGTTTAGACCGAACCATATATGGTGCCTACGTTCCCCTTTTACAAGAAAGGCTAAGGGGCTCGGAGTCTACGTAGTTCATTACGGTGAACCAATTTTTTATGTGCGACCACATTTTTGCCTAGACCGCCCTTTTTGGGGTTTCGGCCTAGTTGGGCATTACTCTTTTGTACTAAGATTTTTTTCTCTTTTTTTTTTTTTTTTTTTTTATATGTGCAACCATTGTCTTTTGCCTAGACCGCCCTTTTTGGGGTTTCGGCCTATTTGGGCATTACTCTTTTTGCACTAAGATTTTTTTTTTTTTTCTTTTTTTTATTAGACATAGTATCTTCGGAGTTTATCACCGTTATTTGGGTGGACAAAGGGATTGCCATCCAAGTACGCAAGCTTCATTGCTCCTCTGACGGTATCTTACGCACCACATAAGGGCCGATCCGAGACGGGTTCCCATTTTCCCGGGGTTGTCTCGGTAGGGGCTTTACTTTCGGCACTAAGTCGCCCTCTTTGATGTCTACGGCCTTGACCTTTTTATCAAACGCTGCGGCCATTCGCCTCTGGTAGGCTCGGGTGTGTTCCATGGCTTTTAGCCTTCTCTCGTCAGCGGGGCTAACTCATTATGCGGCTGCGCAACCATTCCACTTCATTGACCTTTGTTTTCGGGAGGACCCTTAATGACGGGATTTCCAACTCAGCTGGTAACACTTTGCTTCCATCCCGTAAGTTAGGGCAAAAGGAGTTTCTCTGTGGCATTCGACAGACGTTACGTAGCGAGTGCTAGGTGCGGCTTTTCGGGCCAATCACGACCACGGGTGGCCATCTTAGGATGATCCGCTCGAGTGTCTTATTAGCGGCTTCCACGGCTCCATTGGTGCGAAGTGCATGCGGGGACGACTTGTGGCGAGTAACTACGGAGTCGACGACGGTCTATCGCGGTCTCCTTCGAAGTGTGACCCATTATCGAAATGATCTCGTTGGGCACCCCATATCTGCACATTATGTTTTCTTTGATGGCTGGGCCACTTTTAAGGAAGTGAGGACCTTGTAGGACTTGGCTTCTACCCACTTTGTGAAGTAGTCGATGGCTACCAACACGAACTCATGCCCATTGCTTCTACTTGGGGCTATTTTCCCTATCACGTCAATGCCCCAAGTTGCAAACGGCCAAGGAGTCGTCATGCGGTACGAGGTCATGAGGTGGGAGATGGTTGAGGTTGGCAAACCGCTGGCACTTGTCGCGAGGTTCGGACGTGCGAACACGGTCTGTTTCCATGGAGATCCGGTAGTAACCCATTACGAGGATCACTTGCATCGGGGCTCTGGCATTCATGTGAGGACCGCGGGGACCATTGTGGACTTCGGTCATCAACTCTCTAGCTCTTTCTTGAGTGACACATAAGAGTAGTGGTCCTTGATACCGCTTCTTGTATAGGTTGCCTCCTAGAATGACATAATGGGAAGCCAACCTTTTCGGGGCTCGCAAGCTTTTGGCTCGACACCTTCTTTTGGTCTACCTTCTTCGTCTCTGAAAGGCGACTCTCCGTCTTTGAGGAATTGGTAAATACGATTGTACCAAGGTTCCTTTATAGGCTCGGGTCCCAGGTCCACTTCACAACGAAGGTGGGGCTTCTCTTCTACCCACTACGAAGGGCTTTATGGCTTTTCCTTCGGGGATCTCTACCAATGAGGCTAGAGTAGCTAGGGCATCTGCGAATCTGTTCTTTTCCCTCGGCAAGTAGTGGAAAGTCACTTCTCTGGCTTGTCCCAGTCAACTCCTCCATATGGGCATGATACCGTTGTAGATTAGGGTCCACGAGTCTTCCACTTGTTGGAGACTTGGTTGATGATCAGTGAGTCTCAGTAAACTTCGAGCTCCTTGACATTTCTTTCTAAGGCGGCCTCCAAACCCGGCAATGCGGGCTTCATACTCGGCGACATTGTTCGTGGCGGGGAAAGTTCAACTTGAGGGCTATGGGGGTATGCTCATCTTTCGGATCGACCAATAGCATTCCTACACCATTTCCTCTTTTGTTAGCGGCTCAGTCAAAGAACAATTGCCATCTATTTTCGAGGCTCAGCTGCAAAGATCCCTTCATGGAAATTGGGGTTCGGGCCCTCTGTCTTCATGCGGGGAAATTCGCCGGGTGATCGACAATGCTTGACCCTTGATGGCCTTTACGGTCACATAGTTGATGTCGTATTACGCCAAGAAGAAGGACCACTTCGCTAAACGCATCGAGAGGGAATGGCTTGTCAAAGATGTACTTGATGGGGTCCATTTTCGAGACCAAATTCACGGGGTGGGCTTGCATATAATGCTTCAACTTGCCGACTACCCGGACCGATCTGCACAAGTCTTTTCACATCTTTGAGTAATTGAGCTCGCTCCTGTAGCTTCAGGTGACAAAGTAAATGGCATTTTCTACGAGAGTCTTTCTTCTCTGAGCAAGCATAGCCCAATTGCCGTGTACGTGACGGTGAGATAGAGCGAAGAGGCTTGTCTATGTGGGGGCATAGTAGCGGGGATGTACTAAGTATGCCTTGATGCAGTCAAAGGCATCTTGGCATTCTTCGGTCCATTACGTGTCCACATTCTTCTTCATGAGCTTGAAGATGGGCTCGCACATAGTGGTCAGCGATTGGCGAAACGGGCGATGTCTTGCAATTTACCCATGAAGCTCTTGACTTACATGCGGGTTTGAGGTGGCCTCATATCCATGATGGCTTTGATCTTTCGGGGTCAACTTCTATACCTCGCTCAGTGACCATATACCCAAGCACTTTTCCCCTTGTCACTCAGAAGGTGCATTTGGCGGGGTTTAGTCTCATGGAATCTTTGTCTCGGCCTCTCGAAAAGAATTTCCGTAGGTCAACAAAGTGCCTGCCCACCTTCTCCTTTGGAGTGGATTATCATGTCATCTACGTAGACCTCAATCTCCTTGTGGATCATGTCATGAAAAAGCGCGGTCGCTGCCCTTTGGTAAGTAGCCCCGGCATTCTTGAGCCCGAATGGCATTCTTGTATAACGGTAGGTCCCCAGCGGTGTGGTGAAGGCTGTCTTTTCTTGGTCTTCCTCGGCCATCTTGATGCGGTTGTAGCACTGAAAACCATCAACGAAGGATTTGACTTCGTAGTTGGCGGTGGAGTCCACCGGGATGTCTATGTTTGGCGAGAGGGTAGTCGTCTTTGGGGCGGCCTTGTTTAGATCTCGGAAATCCACACGGCGGCGCACCTTCCCATTGGCCTTGGTTACGGTCAAGATGTTGGACAACCATGTCGGGTATTCAATAACTACGATGAACCCTACCATGGTAGCTTCTCAATTTCTTCTTTGACTGTAGAGACCATTCCGGCTTGATCTTTCTCGGTTTACGCTTTGCGGCTTAGCATGCGGTGCTAGAGGGATTACGTGCTCTACTATCGGCTGTCTAGCCCCGGCATATCCTTGTATGACCATGCAAACACGTCGACGTATTCTACTGAGCGGCTCGATCAATCTGTCCCTTTCAACCCCACGGAAGAAGCTTCCAATCTGTGTCTCTTTAGGTTCCTTAATAGTACCCAAGTTCACACTTATCAAAACCTCCTCGGCGGCTTGGGCCCGGTTTTCCTCTTTTACGAAACACCTTAAAGATTTCTTTAATGTATTGTTCGTTTAGTGTGTTTGCATCTTGTTCAAATGATTCATTATTAAGCTTGTTGTTAAGTTTTGAGTTAATTTATCATTTGTTAAGTTGGCAATAAGAGGATAATCGAAAGATTTGTCATTTCATTCAAAATAAGGGGAAAGATGACATCGATTACATTTTCATAATCCTCGGGCGTGAGGCCTTCGGATGACTACGAGGATTGGAATTCGAAGATTCTGACTCAGGCGAAAAGATGACAACGACTCTGGACCCTACGCTACTTATTGACTCGAGGGGACTTGACGAGGGTTGGACGGGGATCTCGCTCCTTCTTCTTTGTTGCCACAGGGAGTAGCGGTCTTGTCGGCGTTGTCATTTGATTGTGCACTCTGCGGATCATTATTGCCTTTGTTGACACCAATTCCATAGGAAGTACTCGGGCGATACAGCGAGAATCTCCTTTCGATCTTAACTTCATCCATTTGTACCTCAGGGCGATAGGACCGGTTGTGCTTTCGGCATACGAGATACGGCTCTCTTCATCCCAAAGTCTTCGGCTTGTTCACTCTTCTCTCTACCTTTTCCCAAACGGGGTTGGGAATGATCCTCGGGAGTAGTAAGAGCCATTACAAACACATTATGCTCGTCATGGGTAATGAAGGGTTACGGAGAGACTTTCATTAACATGGCTTGTTTTACTTCAAACTCGCAGTCGTCATAAGTGAGCCTTTCTTACGTAATCTTGACCATAGTTCTTGGTTCGATGTCGTAGAAAAGAGGCCGAGCTCGACAACATTAACGAAATCGGTTCCGACTATGGGTCCAAAGCTGTCCCTCCATGGCGGCGGCATTAATCGGATCTTTCCATTTCCCTTGTAATTCGGCATAAGGAATATTGAATTTCGGGATATCTATGACCTCTGGATTTCCAAAACCATTTCCATTTGTTCCTCAGAACTCGATCATGTTGACTCGATTGTTAGCGGGAAGAGGATTCTTGACCACATTGGGACCCAGAGGTGGTTCTAACTTGCCTTCTTCAACTAGGCGAGAGATCGGGAGCTTCGGTAGGTGCAATCATTAGTGTTATGGCCATGATAATTGTGAAAGCGACGGTGTTTGGTCTCGTCCATTACGTCTTTGGGGTTCTGGGTTTCCGAGTTTTCCAAAGGTACGATGAGTCCTTGGGCTACCAAGCCGTCGAAGACCTTTTCTAGTGGCATTAGAAATCTTCGGCGGTATAGAAAGGGAGCTTTGGCTTTGCGGCGGCTTGGCACATTACGTCCCGCTTTCTCATTCGAATGTAATTAACGGCGCCAATCACTTCTTTTCCTTTCACGGTGACAGTGGGGCATTTGACACCGGTGCTTTGTAGCGGTAAGAAGGCATTCTGTGGCGGGGCCATATTGAAGGCATTCTCAAACTTGGTGCCGGCATTTACCATTGCCGAAGGTCGGGATAGTAGTAATTGCCAATTTGAACTCTTAGTTGAGGTTTCAAGCAAGATTGGAAGATCTCCATCTGTTCCTCTTCATTGAGTGGGGTCATCATTTCATTTGAGCTTCCAATTCCATCTCTTGTAGAATTCACTTGCGCTCATACGAACGTTGTAGGGTACCACTGTAGGTCATTCATTTGGTTTCCCAATTCAAATTGGCCTTATACTTTTCTAGGAACGCTTCCTTGATGCGGTCCCAGTAGCTCGGGCCTCTGGTTTCACATGCGGGAACCACCTAAGAAGTGAACCTTTTAATGATAAGCTGAAAATGATCGGCCATTTGTTCTTGTGTACAATCTTTGGCTCTCATGGCAAGAATGTAGCTTTCAATGTGAGTCAGGGGACAATCGGTGCCGTTGAACTTTTCAATTTCGGCATTCGGAATTTTGGAGGGAGAGGGACAACTTTCTTTGGGATCGGTGATGCGGTATCTTTGTCCTCTTGGTGTCTATTTCCCCAAACTTCTCTTGCATGGACCTAACTTGTTCCATTAGCCAAGCCATGTCGGAGTCGGGGATGGTTTAGGATTGCTCGATTAGGAGAAGGCTTATCGACTTGGGTGGAAGGACGGTAGGTGGCACGGTGGTAGGCTGGTACCAAGGCTTGGGGATCTTTGGAGGAAATAAGTGTAAACTTGACCGGGTCCGTGTTCAGTGAGGCGGCCGGAGGCATAGGAATTAGGCTCATAATTTCCGAAGTAGGAAAAAGGATACGGAACCTCACAGGGTCTGTGGGCAAAGTTGGAGGTGGAAGATCTGCGTGGCGGGACATGAATTGAAAGGGTCATTGAGCTGATTTTGAGGCCTAGGGAATGCAGGATGGCCCATGCGAGGAGAGGAGTGAATCCCATGGGGTAATGCGAGAGGCTAGCATGCTTAGGGATAGGCGAGGCGTTTGCTTTACGGTGATAGGGAACAAAGCTGGGTCTCATTTGAGAAGGTGAGGGTGTTGGGATCTGATGGCTTGAGATGTTGGAAAGGGCCGAAGAGGGTAATCTGGATAAGGGATCGTATGAGGATGGAGGAGGGCATTGGTTATAGGTTGATGGAGTGAGATGGGCGCCACGGAGGCTCATCTTCTATCATCACCAAGGAACCGATTGGGCTCGACCACTATTTGAACTCCATGACGGCGAAGCGCTTGAATGAGCGTGGCTTGCTTTGTTCCTCATGGGCCTTACGGCTGTTTTCCGGGGCTAAGGTTAGCTCTTCTTCCCTAGTCATCTGGTTACCCAAACCGGCCTTGTTTTCTGTCAAATCGGTCATTCGACTCTACGGGCGATGTGGCGAGGATTACGGCGGGCGTCGAGGATTCTGCGCTAACAAGTCGGCCGACCGGTGTTCTCACCCACTTCTTTCTCATTGCGGGAAAGGGATAGGAAAGGTTTAGACTCGGGGTAGGTGTTTAGGGTGAAGGCTCGGGCAATATGCAAATTAGAATCTTCAAGTTTACTTAAAACAGTGTCTTTTATTAATATCTATTTGGTTGGAAAAGGGGTTACGCCCTTCTTTTTCACAACTACTCTAGATCTGGATCGGTGGGTTCCGTCACTACGTCTATAAGCCCCTCGTATTCCACACGTATTTCGACCTCCCGGGGTGGACGGCCCGGGCGAGGTCACTATAGGGCACGCGGATCCCAGACCGAGAGTAAAGAAACGCTCCTATCGGGTCTAGCGGGTCATAGGACCTTTCAACGCACGAGCGATGCGGATTATAGTCAAGGCAATGCGGGAAAGTCTCGTCTCTACGCCTTGACGGATCTTTGGCGAGTTTCGCTTGAGCGAATGACGGTTTTGACTTTCGGTAATGTCAGAGAATATAATAGGCATGGGTCGGGCGGCAAAAGCCGGATGACACGGTGTCACATTGAACTTCGTTGCATACGCGGTGCGTGAGTCGGAATCGAAGTCAATGCGGTCAAGATCTTGCCAATTTTTCCTTGTCGGAATTTTGGCGAGCTTCGCTTGAGCGAAAGATCTTTTGATTTTTGGCAAAGACTCGGTCTTGACTCTTACGCATTCCGTGTGGGTCAAGGTCAATAGTCGATGTCGGAGTCAAGATCCCACCGATTTTTCCTTGTCGGAATTTCGGCGGGAATTTCGCTTGAGCGAAAATCTTGGCTTCCGATTATGAGCTAAGGCTTGACCTTTACGTGGGTATGCAAGCTGGGCTATATGACACGGACTAGACCAAAAACCAACCAAAAGTCACGGTTTTTGAAACGTGTGACACGGGTGTGCATTGGTCGACAGCATTTGCCATGGGGAGGTTGGGATGATTCCGTGCGCGCCCGGGAGCATCGTAAGGCTGTCCGTGATTGCAGTTGGAACCACCCTCGGGTTTGAAGGACGTGCGTGCAAAAGTGTACGGGATATATCGAGAGTGCGCGTAGTGTGCGGTCTCCTAAAAATGTTCCTTTTTGAGTTAAAACAGAGATTTTCATAAATGTGTTTTAAAGGAATGATTTTCGGGACGGGGAAAATGCAACACGTAAGCACGTAAATTTTAAGGAGCCCGATCGGTCGTGGGCTGAGTAGCCCCAAGTGCTAGGATTTGCCAGATTAACCATGATTTTTCTGGTGGAATTGCCGAGGTCGCCGGTCGAGAATCCAAGGAGGATTGAGCCGTACGGCCGCATGGATCAATTTTCCAGGTTCCACTCCTTTTGCTATTTTTCGGGTTGTTTCCCGTTCAAAGTATGCACAGATTCCAAGATGCAAATGATGCAATGCATGGTAAAGAAAGCAAGCACGATTAATGAAATCGGCGATGGGAGTCTAACCCGCTCAAAGGGAAAAGCTTTCTTCTATTTTTTTTTCAAAATTATTATTTTTTTTTGAAAAGGGGATCTTTGAGTACGTGGGATTGTTAAACCACCTGGTTATCCCAAGCCCCGGGTTAGGGAGCGATACAGGAAGGGTAAGTGGTTTCCACCTATATACCAAGTATCGACTTTTGTTTTGAAAATAAAGCTTTTCTCCTTTGGGATTTTCCCCAGCAGAGTCGCCAAACTGTGAATGTGTGCCCCAAATTTTGTTTATTGGAATTCACGCGAGTTTGAAGACATCCGAGTTATTTGAAAAACGGAGTCGCCACGCCATTTTGATTACCTCAAAACTTTGAAAAAAAGGTTTTATGGGTTCGGAGGTTAAGTTACCCCTTGGGAAGAACGTTTGGCGTTCACCCAAAGTGCCTTGCCGGAGCAAGTCTCCCGAGATTTCATTAATCGTGTTTGCTTGCGTGCTTTCTTTGTGTGCATGTGTTTGAGAGTAAAAGGGGGAATGTCCCAAGTTATCTTCCGGACGTACAAACCATTTGTTGGTTGTCGCTCGGGATTTCTTGGAATTTATGTATTTGGGATTATGATCCCGTCCTCATCTTATGACTTATGATCATCGCATTTTAAACCTCGGGACCCTCGGGACTTTGCGTGATCGAGAGAATGACTCTCTTTTGGTCAAAGATGAGGTTCTTTAGGAAGGAATGTCCTTAGCCCATCAATCCTACGCTTTAAGACGGTCGAGCTCGTATAGAGGCTTCATACTCATTCTTAAGCGATAATCGGAGATATAGGGTTCAAGGTTATCCTTTTCCTAAAGAAATCATGAACCTTTAATGGAAGGAACGATGCAAAGATGAGAACTTTTACACCGGTCCGTTCCAAGGTTGGGGGAAAAGGGAAATGCATGATGAAAAATGACTCTTTAATGAAAAGATGACATTTTGGTTTTAGCAAATGATGCTTTTTGATATAAAGAAAGGATCTTTATTGCAAATGATGCGTAAAGATAGGATTTTTATGCAAATGATGCATTGAAAAAAGGTTTTTGAATGCAAAGGATGCATTTTTATTGGAAAAGATTTGATCTTTATATGCAAATGATGCGTAAAGATAACATTTTTATTGGAAAATAGGGATTTTAGGTGCAAAGGATGCACCTTTATGAAAAAGACTACATTTTTATGACAAATGAGGTCTTAATGCATGCAAAGGGGAAGGGGGTGATAAAGAAATGATCTTTATGAATAAATGCCAAGTCCCAAGCAAGATATATGAATGCAATGAGCAAGTATATCAATTTAAAATGCAAGGTTAGGGCGTGCGAGGTTACCAATCGTTTCCTTCGCTTCTTCGGACGGAGCTAGGAGGAGAGGTTCGTCTTGGGTTTTCAAGGAGGAGGGAGATGGCTTCTTGAGCTTCTTCTTCGCCTTCTTGAGCCTTCAAGGGTTTTCTTCACGTCTTGATTATATTGCCATGGAGTGTGTGTGTTTTGTTGTTGTTAATTGTGTGTTGAAATGGGTAGAGGAGGGCTCTATTTATAGGCAGTCTGGATAAGGCTAATGAAGCCGTGCGGCTGCAGGTCCTTTGCAAATGAGGCCGTGCGGTCTTATCCATTGTGACTCAGCATTCTAGAACCATGCAAGGTGGCATTATTCTAGAACCTTCTCCCTAATTAAGAAAAACGTGTTTTCTTAATTAGGAAGGCTTCCTTCAGCCCTAATTTTAATTTGGGACTGCTCTAGGACATTTCCGGAACACTAGGAAGGTCCGGGGAATTACCGGGAAACTTACCGAAATGTCGGGAAAATTAACCGGAAGGCATGAGCCAGATTTGGGTACTTACAGGTTGCTGAAAGAAACTCTGCTGGGGATAGGATATGACCATTTTGGTCTGATGGCTAGAGTTGTATATCCGCTCTGCTGGGGAAAGGAATGACCATTTTGGTCTGATGGCTAGAGTTGTATATCCGTTCTGCTGGGGAAAGGAATGACCATTTTGGTCTGATGGCTGAACCTAATGATAGGCTACCTACGTATCCTTAAGAGGAATCAAGTCGATCGTAGTTCGGGTCTTTCGATGTTGACCCTGGAATGACTATTTTGAGGCGTCAACCTGGTAATGATGGAGTTTTAGGTGCCTCGAACCTTGATGATGGCATTTTAGGTGTCTTGGACCTTAATGATGGCGTTTTAGGTGCCTCGAACCTTGAAGATGGCGTTTTAGGTGCCTCGAACCTTTGGTGATGATGATGGCATTTTAGGTGCCTCGAACCTTTGGTGATGATGATGGCGTTTTAGGTGCCTCGAACCTTTGGTGATGGCGTTTTAGGTGCCTCAAACCTTTGGTGATGGCATTTTAGGTGCCTCGGACCTTGATGATTTGGGATTGATGGTCCTTTGATGGACTTCATTTGAAGGGGCCGGTCTTACGTTTGCTGCCGAGAATGGGGATGACCGTTTTGGTCGTGTGGCTGGACCTATGGTAGGCTACCTACGTATCCTTAATAGGAATCAAGCCAATCGTAGTTCGAAAGCTGCTGGGAATGGGATTTCGTTAGCTTTCGTTGGGGCAATCGGACTTACGTTTTACTGCCGGGGATGAAATTGAGGAAAGAAACGGGATTCCGTTAACTTTCGTTGAAGAAATCGGACTTACGTTTTACTGCCGTGGATGAAATTGAGGAAAGAAACGGGATTCCGTTAACTTTCGTTGATGAAATCGGACTTACGTTTTACTGCCGTGGATGAAATTGAGGAAAGAAACGGGATTCCGTTAACTTTTGTTGAAGAAATCGGACTTACGTTTTACTGCCGGGGATGAAATTGAGGAAAGAAACGGGATTCCGTTAACTTTCGTTGAAGAAATCGGACTTACGTTTTACTGTCGGGGATGAAATTGAGGAAAGAAACGGAATTCCGTTAACTTTCGTTGATGAAATCGGACTTACGTTTTACTGCCGGGGATGAAGTTGAGGAAAGAAACGGGATTCCATTAACTTTCGTTGATGAAATCGGGCTTACATTTTACGGTCGGGGATGAAATTGAGGAAAGAAACGGGATTCCGTTAACTTTCGTTGAAAAAATCGGACTTACGTTTTACTGCCGGGGATGAAATTGAGGAAAGAAACGGGATTTCGTTAACTTTCGTTGATGAAATCGGACTTACGTTTTACTGTCGTTGATGATATTGAAGAATGAAACGGGATTCCGTTAACTTTCGTTGATGAAATCGGACTTACGTTTTACTGCCGTGAAGTTCTTTTGGAAGGGGACTAACCTAGGTGGACTTTGGTTATCCTCCATTAAGTTTAGGACTAAACTGCAGAGTCCTGGAATTTTAAAGGACAAAATAGTCTTTTTGGCCCTTCAATTCCATCCGCGCAGATTAGAACGAAGTCCAGACAGGTTTTGAAAAGAGGGCCGCCGCCCTTCTCCTTCTTCCTCACCATTTTTCCAGTTTTTACGAGAGAAGAGAGAGAAAATCGAGAGAGAAGCCATTTTTGGCCCAAAAAGCTTCGAAATTTTTCCATTTTCTTTGATTTTTCGAGCAATGGATCACGGGGGAGTTGCCATTCAAGGCCAAGGACGCGGTCCGATCGCGGAGAGGCGATTAGAACTTGTGAGGATGAGGAGGCATTACTCACTTTCGCAATCGATTGCGGAGGAGCCATATCCCGATGCGTGGCAACATTGGTCCACTGATCCGAGTCTTCGCACATTATACGTCGAATCTCTCCATTTTCTTTGTCGATTTTTGCTTGAATTGAATTTTTGTGATTTTTTTTTTTTTAATCCGAAAATTGATGTTCTTGGTATTGAAATTGGACTTTGATGATTTGCATGTTGTAATGAGTATATGGGTAATCAAAATATGCATTTTGTTTGAAAAAAAAGATTGGGCGATTTGCCACATTTTTTTTTGATGACGAGTATTTGCCTGAATCCGGGACGGACCTCTTTTTTTTTGTTGCTTGTAGGATTTTTGCAATGATATGATGCTTCCATGAATGATATGAATGCATGCATGCATGTTTTATGATTTTTTGTAAAAAATGTGACGGATTTCTGCTTCCGTTGACTCAATGTATGAATGTGGAAAATTGTTTCTGTATGCCATTTCATGAAAAATGGGACGGAGTTTAGCTTCCGTTGACTCAATGTTATTGACATGTCTCTTTATGCACGCATGAATGATGAATGGTGATTGTTGAAAAACTTTTCTTTTGTGCGAGAAAAATGAAATTTGAGTCCATTATATGCCGTTATACTGCCGAATTTTTTCAAAACTTTATGTCTATGATGCATGAGTATGCTTTTAAATGCAAATGCAATTTTTTCTCTTTTTTTTTGACATTTTTTTTTTGCTTTTCTTTCAATTGCAGGGTGGAGATCGTTTTGTGACGGAGCAGCTGAACAAGCTGAAGACTCGGGAATCAGTGGAGGCTGTGATCGGCCTGTGGGATCGGCTTTCAGTCTTGGGTAGAGGAGGTTTGATGAGTCCGAGGCAGATCGTCATTGAGACCGGGTTGTATGAGTTCAGCGAGTGTACGAGGGGTTGCTTAAGTTCCCCAGTAAGGGCACGATTTTTGCTTTGGCGCGGCCTGGTGGGACGTGACCCACACATTCCATTTCTTACGGGGCGAGGCTACGGTCACACCTTCGATTATCTTTGCGATCACGGGCTTGTCCTTTAAAGGACGCAGCATTGAGTGGCGAGATGGTTACGGTGACCGGGAGGCTGCGGGATCTTCTAGGCTTTACCCCCATTCCTAAAAAGGGGATGGGGATGGAGTATCTGTTGTGGTCCACGGGAAGATCGTGGAGAGCATTGAGAATTATGAGGTGGGGATGAGAGAGTGGGCTGCCGTGCGGATTGCTAGGGCTTTTACGTGGTTCGCTTTTTCGAACACACTTTTTGGGCACGCCGAGGGACGGCGGTATTTGCCTGCTGCTGGACGTTGGCGACGTGGAGATGGCCGGGAGAGGTATCTTGGGGAGGCCGGGTGGCGAGCTATATTTTGCTCTGGATCGAGTACGGCCGGAAGAGGCTGTCGGCTCACGACGTGCTTTGAGTTCCCTACGGAGGTATAAGCTTTTGCTTTTTCTCTTTTCTTTAAGCACGCATTGTTTCTTTCCGCACTTGATTGATGTGATCTTTTCCTTTCGCGGTATGGGATGCAGGTTCTTTCATGTCACGATGTGGCGGCGGCGGCGGAGCACATCGGGGCATATCCGGCTATGCTCTCTGGACTAAGCATGCTCGGGAGAAGATAGGTTCCAGGGGCGCACGACCCTCGAGTACAAGGATTGCCGCCTTTGGTGAGAGCGAGACGGATGAGGAATGAGGTTCTACCCACAGGGCCGCTTCGAGGTGGAAGCGGTGAAGGGTGCGGAGAGGTGGACTGTGGAGCGGAGGATTTTGAGGGGTTTGACCTGTGACGCGTATTACTTGGGGGAGAGAGTGACGCGCCAACATGGCCAGGGTGCGCCTTTGATGGCACCGATGGAGCCTCCTGCTGACATGATGCATCCGACTGAGAGCTCGGAGACCTGGGGTGACTATCGAGGTGGCGTGCACTTCTCGAGGTTTGTGGTGAGCGAGGATTATTCACGATTTATCTTGAGGAGGCTGAGGATGCCCTAGGTTCTTGAAAGAGAGGGATTGGGGGTTGTGCGGTACCCTCGATCGGACTTTTCGTATGTCCAGAACGGGGTCAGACTGAGAGTACAGATCCCTATCCCTGATCGGGTTCCACGAGCCTTCCGGCCTCGTCCGGATATGAAGGTATGGCTTTTTACTGCTTCTGTCTCTTCTTCTTTTCTTTCGTTTCATCATTTTTCGCATCAATTATTTCTGACGCTTTTGTTTTTGTGCAGTTCCCGGCCGTGGTGGTGGAGAAGCTGACGAAGCAGGTTATTGGGGCCAAGAGGTTCCTCAGGAGGATGGTTGCTTGTGGGGCTGCTCAGGGCAGAGCGAGACATGCACAGCCGGCGCCTGTGGAGCGGGAGACTTCCCCTATTCCTTCGGAGCATTCTATCGAGACTCCTCTTTCTCCTCTCATAGATCCCAGCATGGAGCTGCCTCCGGACCACGTCATTCTCGGGGATTTGCATGGACAGGGACATGTTTGGCGCCACGGTGGATCATCTTCGCATGTCCGAGGATCCGAAGCGCGTTCACGTTCGGATATGACTTCTTTGCGGATCTCGGCTTGCCTTATCGTGGCGTGCCGGTTGATCCGGGCGAGCCTCTCTCTGGAGACGAGGATGACGATCCCGAGCCCGAGATATTCATGGCTGCGAGGAGGCGGGCCCGAGTCGCAAGAGGACCGGGGAAGCGCCGGCCGGAGGATTCGATTGATGATCTACGATCGATTATGGGATTGTACCTGTTTTGACGGATACAATTTATTTTTTATGCACACATTTTTTTTGTTTTTGGAATGTAATGATCTAGATTTACTGTTATTTTTTTTTTTTTATCTATTATGAATGCAATGTTGCATGAGCCCTGATTTTTTGGCAAGGGTGTGAAGGTTTGGTATATGAACTGTTTGGACAGGCTTTGCACAGGTTTCGAGCGGATGGGATGAAATATTCCTCCGTGGTGCGGCGGTTTAAGCTGCTGCAGATTTTTTACAGTGGTGACAATCATGTCCGCGCGGACGGGAGTCGAATCGCGGAGTTTCATTTATTTCGGTGGTTGGATCTGGTTTGGACCATAAATATCATTGAAACTCCATCTTCTCCAGTTCAAACTTACTGAAATTTCGGGAGAGAAGAGAGAAAAGCCATGGAAATGACCAAAAATTCTCCAAAATTGTCCAAAGAAAGGCAAATGTTGTTCTTTGAAAAGTTCAAGGAGTGGTGTAGGGAGATTATGCACGAGAGAAGATCATTCTTTGAAGAAAGGTACAAGATAAAATGCTTGTGGTCTCTCAAAGAATTGGTTCCGGACTATGATCTCTTGAGGGCTTCTTCTTCATTTTGGGATACTAGAAGGCATGTCTTTTGCTTTTCTTACAATGAAATGGTCCCGACTGTTGAAGAATTTCGGGCTTTGCTTGGTGGTCCCGAGGTGGAAGAGATTGCGATTCCATTGCACGGAGGAGCTTCTTTTGTTGACAAGTTGTGCAACCTTCTTCATCTTTCCCGGAGGAAGCACAAGGTATGATACGTGGTCTGATCATTTTGACATTTCTGGTCTTCTGATAGATTTAGGGGTTTAGGCTTGATTGATGATGCCTATTGGGATGCTTTTGCACTCTGCATGTTTGGTACCTTGTTTATGGTTTACTCTTTTGGGATTTGTCATCGGGCTTTCTTTGGATGTGGTTGTCTGCTTGCCGTTTGGGCGGGATGTTGTGCCCTTGATCACAGGAGAGACCCTTCATGCTCTTGACGGGTTGGCTACGGGAGGCGGTATATGCGCGGGGGCGGCCCGTTTCTCTTGACTATGTGGGCGATGGAGCGCACAGGGGTTCTTCGCGAAACTTCGATGCGGTGAAACCTTGGACTTTTGCCGGGAGAGGGGTTCTTGTGGACCTCGATGATCGGGGCTCATGGGAGTATTGGATGGCTTGTCGCCGGACTACGGATATCGAGATGGTTGGTACCTCATTGGCGGGTAGAGACTCGGAGAGTGCTTGAGGATGGTTCTCATGTGATTATGCTTAGGGGCTTTCTCGGTCCGGTTTTTATATTCCGGCTACGGTTCGGCGGCGGTTTGGCTTGGAAGCGAGACTCCTTTGGAGGATTTTGAGGATATAGCTACCGGGGTGGTGGCTTACGCTTCGATGGATGATCCTTCGGTGTTCCCATTTCTTTCCCGAGCATGGAGGCATGACGTCTTTCCTCCTAGGGTTATCCTCAGGCGTTCGGGGCATGTATTTTTGACCACTTGGTACTTGGATTGGTACGAGAGGCATTTGGGGGAGACTCAGGTGGCTATTTTGAGACGGCGTGAGGCCATTGTTGGTGTGGAAGACATGACGGTTTCTGAGAGGAGGAGGGCTGAGGCGAGGGCCACCCTCGTGATAGGAGCGGGGATGCGCGTGGCGACTACGAGTCTTATGTCAAGAGACGGGAAGGGGCGGATTCCTATGTTACCGGCTCGATTGCGGGAGATGAGAGACGAGGCTAGGGCTACTAAGGCCACGACGGACGCGGGTTTGATAGATCCTGTCCCTACACGAGCTTGGTAGGAGGAAGGCGACATTTTCCGTGCGAGAGGAAGAAGACCCGAAGAGGAGGAAAGAAGAGGGGAGAAGCCGATGCGAGTGGCTTGGAGTGACTTTGAGGTTTCCGAGTATCCCTTTCTTGTCGTAGCTTGAGACACATTAGTTATTATGTATTTTAGTTTCTTTTAGCGGGTTGTAAGTCGTAGGAGTGAACCGAGCTTAGACTCATCAAAAAGTTTTTAAGCGTAATGAATATGTGAATTGCTTGAGTTTTGAAACGCCTTCATGGCTTGATCAATGTATTGATAACAAAGTATGACTTTTATTTGTGTTTTAGACCGAACCGTTTCCGGTGCCTACGTTCCCTTGGACTAAAGGGCTCGGGTCTCCGTAGTTCGACCAGGTTAATTTGTTTTTGTTTTTTTTTTTTTTTTTGGTGCAACCACTGTTTTTACCTAGGCCGCCCTTTTCGGGTTTTCAACCTAGTTGGGTATTACTCTTTTAGCACTCTTTTTTTGTTTTTTGTTTTTTTTTTTTTTTTTTTTAGTGCAACCTGTTTTTACCTAGGCCGCCCTTTTCGGGTTTTCAACCTAGTTGGGTATTACTCTTTTAGCACTCTTTTTTTTGTTTTTTTGACTCGGTGTTTTATGCGTAGTATCTGCGCGGCTTATCGCCATTCACCGGGTGTACAAAAGGATTTCCGTCGAGTGCGCAAGTTGCATGGCCCCTCGGAGAAGATCTTGAACAACATATGGCCCGACCCAGACGGGCTCCCATTTGCCAAGCGGGTTGATGCGGGTGGGGGCTTCTCTTTCAAAACGAGGTCACCTTCCACGATCTCTCGATGTTTTACTTTCTTATCGAAGGCTACGGCCATCCTTCCTTGGTAAGCTCGGATATGTTCCATGGCTCTCAATCGGCGTTCATCTAGCGGGGCCAATTCATCATGGCGACTGCGGAGCCATTCGACCTCGTTGATCGACTTTCCAACGGTACCGGAGTGAGGGGATTTCTAGCTCGATTGGGAGCACGGCTTCCATTCCGTAGGTAAGAGCAAATGGTGTTTCCCGGTTGCCGTTCGACGGATGTTACGTATCCCCGAGAGCAAGGTGAAGCTTGTCGAGGCCAATCTACGCCTCGGACGGCCATTTTCCGAATGATGTTTTCCAAGGTCTTGTTTCTTTGCTTCAACGGCTCCGTTAGTTTGGGGCACTGTAGGGAGATGACTTGTGACGGGTTATTCTGAGATTACGCCGGCACTGTCGCATTCCCCTTCAAAGTGGGATCCATTATACGAAATGATTTTGGCCGGCAACCCGTATCGCATATGATGTTCTCTTTGATGAAGAGGGCTACTTTCTTTGAATTGAGGACTTTGTAGGATTTGGCCTCGACCCATTTGGTGAAATAATCCACTTTGCTACCGGGGACGAACTCGTGGCCGTTCTTTGCTGATGGTGTGATTTTGCCTATGACATCAATTCCCCAAGTGACGAAAGGCGAGGGGTCGTCATGCGGTATAACTCGTGAGGAGGCAAGTGATTGAGATTCGAGTACCGGCATTTGTCGCGGCTTACGACGAAGCTGGATGCAATCGGTTTCTATGGAGATCCAAAAGTAACCCATTCTCAGTATGATTTGCATTAGAGCCCGAGCGTTCATGTGGGGGCCACAGGTACCACCATGTATTTCTTTCATGAGTTCAGTAGCCTCTTGTTTGCCGATACATCGCAGGAGGGGGCCTTGATAGCGCTTTTTGTACAACATGTTTCCCAAAAGAACATAGTGGGAGGCGAGTCGCTTCAGGGCCGAGAGGCTCTTTGCCTTGATTCCTTCTTTATATTCCCCCTCTTCATTTTTGAAAGAGGCTTCACCGTTCTTCAAGTGCTTGATAGATCTGGGTATACCGGGGATCATTGGCCGGCTCGGCCTCCGTCTCGATTTCAAAGCAATAAGCGGGGTTTTCTCTTCTCCCAGGCTCGGAATGGCTTGACAGACTTTCCCTCGGGTATTTCGACGAGAGAGGCTAGTGTTGCCAGAGCGTCTGCGAATCTGTTGCGATCCCTGGGCAAGTAATGAAAGCTGATCTCCTTGAACTGGGTTACTAGCTCTTCCATGTAAGTGTGATACTTCTGCAGGCCTGGATCCACGGTCTTCCATTTGTAAGACACCTGGTTGATGATGAGGGCAGAGTCACCGTATACCTCTAATTCTTTGATATTTCTTTCGAGAGCGGCCTCCAACCCGGCTATGCAAGCTTCATATTCAGCAGCATTGTTGGTAACTTCAAAGTTCAACTTTACTGCTATGGGAGTGTGCTCGTCAGAAGGATCGAACAGAAGTATTCCTATCCCATTTCCTCTTTTGTTTGACGCCCCGTCAAAGAAGAGCTGCCAACGATTTTCTCCTTCTAGAGCAAAGATTCCGTCATCGGGGAATTGGGGCTCAGGCCCTCGGGACTCATTACTTGGGAAGTCGGCCAACTGCTCTGCCATTACTCGCCCTTTCACGGATTTTCTCGTCACATAAGTGATGTCGTATTCGGACACAAAGAACGACCATTTTTCCAACCTCATGGAGATGGAAGGTTTGTCGAACAAATATTTGATGGGGTCCAACTTCGAGACCAGATGTATCGGGTGAGACTGCATGTAGTGTTTCAACTTTCCCACTACACAGACCAGGCCTGCGCAAGTCTTTTCACAAGTAGAGTAATTGAGTTGGCTCCCTTGAAGCTTTCTGCTCACAAAATAGATGGCATTTTCGACCTTGGAATCTTTCTTCTCTTGAGCTAGCATAGCCCCAATTGTTGTATACGTGACAGTCAGGTACAGCAATAGCGGCTTTTGCTGATGTGGCGGGCAAAGGATCGGGGGATTCACAAGGTACGCCTTGATCTTTTCAAAGGCGAGCTGGCATTCTGGAGTCCATTCTGTGCAGACACTTTTCTTTATCAACTTGAAGATCGGCTCGCAGATCGAGGTCAGCTGATTTACAAAGCGGCTTATGTATTGCAGTCTTCCCATGAATGATTTTACTTATGTCAGCGTCCGAGGTGGCTTCATTTCGACTATGGCCTTGATCTTCTGGGGATCTACTTCAATTCCCCGTTCCGTCACCATATATCCTAGCACCTTGCCTCGTCTTACACCGAAGGTGCATTTGGCGGATTAAGCCTCATCTTGTGGTCTCGGAGGCGGCCGAAGAATTTTCTCAAATCAACGAAGTGTTGGCCATTGGATCCTACGGAATGTATTATCATATCGTCCACATAGACCTCAATTTCTTTGTGGATCATGTCATGGAACAAGGATGTGGCTGCCCTGCAGTAAGTAGCCCCGGCATTCTTGATCCGAATGGCATAACAGTGTAGCAATACGTGCCCCAAGTGGTGGTGAAGGCTGTCTTGGCTTGGTCTTCCTCTGCCATCTTGATTTGGTTGTAGCCGGTAAAGCCGTCAACGAAGGACTTGACCTCATAGTTGACCGTGGTATCCACTAGCATGTCAATATTTGGCAAGGGAAATCATCTTTTGGACTAGCCTTGTTCGGATCTACGAAGTCCACGCGGCATCGGATCTTCCCGTTGGCCTTGGTCACTTTGTCACTATGTTGGAAAGCCATGTCGGATATTCAATCACCACGATGAACCACACTTTCTGAGCATTTTTTCAATCTCCTCTTTCACCTGTAGAGACCATTCGGGTTTAATTCTTCTCAACTTTTGCTTTGCGGCTTGACTTAGGGTCGAGCGGTATCCGGTGTTCAACTATGGAAGGGTCGAGCTGGCATATCCTTATAGGACCATGCAAACACATCCACAAATTCTCTTAGCAGCTCAATCAGAGTATCCTTTTCGATCCCTTCAAAGAAACTACCAATCTGCGTCTCTTTAGGCTCTTCTGCAGTTCCCAAATTCACACTCGTCAAAACCTCTTCGGCAGCTTGGGCTCGATTTTCCTCTTTCCGAACAACCTGCTTAAAGATTTCTTTAATATATTGTTCATTTAATGTGTATGCTTCTAATGAATCATTATTAAGCGTTTTAGGTTATTAGTTAATTTATCATTAGTTAGAGTGGCAATCAGGGGATACTCAGAAAGGTCCGTCATTTCATTAAGAACAAAGGGGAATACAGCATTGGCTACAACTTCGTAGTCTTCAGGCGTAAGGCCATCGGACGACTCGAGAGACTCGAACTCAATGATGAGAGACTCGGAGGACTTTACATAGGTTGACACAAGGGGACGGGGGACCAATCCAAGCTTGGTGATCATTTCCTCCTTGGTTGCGGCCGGACCCGAGAGGATTTCCCAATTCTTCAGTGGCATCGCTGTCAGGGGCCTCACGACTCGGGAATTGCATTGTTCCTGTCCTCCTTTCTCAATTATTGCTATCATCTCTTTGACTGAACCGAATTCGATCAGATCTGGCACCTGGACCTCTTCTCCGAATACTTGTTGCATAACGGGACCGTCCCAATCATCTGAAGGGAATTCTGTAACTTTGGCTTTCGGCATGGTCAGCTCAAACTCAAGCTTTGGGTCTTCTTGGGCAGTTGGGACCATAGTGGCAAGCTTGATAACTTCCTCATCGTAGGTGACATCATCAAGACTGGTGCCATCCTCAAAATTGAGCCTATGAATGTAAGGATCTGCTCGCGGTACGCCGCATCCTCGACCCCGGAGAGTCCTGATTCGTTGTCGTTTGATTGCTCAATCTAGACATAAGGGCATCTTGAACCTTGCTGTGCTGCTGGAGCCGCTAAGAAAACCTCATGCCCCATACTCGAGAGGAAGGGTTTGGTGGGTAATTCCTCTTGTAAGACGTCCCACACAACTGTCATGCATTCGATACGAGTATGACGGTGCTCGTCGACTTTTATCACAAAGATTTCCTTGTATGGCTGGGCCAGAGAGTTGACTTGAATAATGCTGATAAGTCTTCGATTGGAGACTGGGGGTTTATGTGCCTGCATCATGGCGATGCTCAGCATTTCTTTCCAGTCTGCCCCCAAGTGTTGGAAATGACAATTGAACTTGATGTATCAGACTTCGGGGCACACTTTGTTCAAGTACGCTGACATAGTTAGCATCACTGGACTCTGAGGGATTCTGATGAGACTTGCCCCGATGGTCCCTTGGTTGATTTGAAGGAGGTAGCCCCAGTCTCTGGCTGCGGGCACGCTTGACTGCTGTCTCGGCTTCGTTCCCTATGAGGAAACTGTCCCCTCGGATGACTTCAAGGTCTCCTTGACGGTTAATGAACTTGACACATTGATGGAGAGTGGAAGTTATGGCTTTCATGTGATGTAGCCAAGGGCGTCCCAACAGAGCTGTGAATTCAGACTGAATATCCATTATATGGAATTTTGCTGGCACCATTTGGGTTTCGAACCAGAGCTCCAGAGTCACCATCCCCAGGATAGGACGAGACGTGCCGTCGTAGGCCTTAACAGTCTGGGTAGATGGGATCATGTGCCTTTCATTGATGCGTAGAGCCCGCATCATGCTGAGGGGAAGGACGTTAAAGGCTGATCCGTTGTCCACCAATACCCCAGGGAGTGATATGGTGTTGAGCCGGAGAGTGATGTACAGGGCTTCATTGTGTCCGGAGGCGTCTCTTGGCAGGTCTTCGTCGCAGAAGGTGATCATACTACCATACATCCGGGGATCATAGATTGGTCTCTATCCGGAGAAGGAGAGTCATCGAGCCATCCATTTCCTGTCTTTCTCTTGCGAGGTAAATCTTTTGCTGAGGCCTCAAGGTTGTGTTGAGGCTGTTTGTGGCGGTTGCCACCCTTGGCCATCACATTGATTGAGTACGAGTGCCAAACTGTCTTTAATCTTTCTTTGCCGGCACGTGCTCGGAAGTTGGACAAGTTGAACGTTGGCTGATTCCGCAGGGGATTAGGCTTCTGGCTGGCAGTGAAATTACCCAGATCTGAGGTACTCTTGTGTCCCAAAGTCTGAACTCTGTTGACAGCAGGACTTTTCGGCCTTCTAACCCCTGTTTGTTCTAGAGCGGCATGGCCTGGAGGAAGGGAGGACTGGCTGGAGTAGAGCACGTAGTAATCGAACCTTCCGGATGGCTCTCCGAGTGTACCCACACTGGTATCACCGGCTTCGAACCTTTCTTTCAATTTCTGCTGGGAGGAAGCTTTCTTCTTCTTAGGTGGGCGGTCCTCGCTTATCCAATCTTGATAGTCCCTTTCGAGGCAATCGGGGCAGTCACAGATATCCCACCAAATGTGCTCGGCAATTGGTGGTGGATTTGGGACCTCGGGTTGAGCTGTGCTAGAATGACTCTGAGCTGAACCAGTCTGGGGAGATTTACTGTTGGGCTCACCAGGAAGCAAATGGTTGGATTCTGCCGAGTAATGAGAGGCATTAGGATCCGGGGAAACAGGCACATATTTGTCCTTTAGGGGATCCCCAGTCAGTTGGGGGATTGCCAATGTTCCGAAATGTCGTGTGGCTTCTTCGATCCAAGCCTGCTGTTTATTCTGGCGTTCCTCAAGAGCCCTGATGGCTAACCACATTCCCTTCGTTGTTCCCCAATCTTCATTCTCTCTACTGATGTTTGTAGGACCGGTATCATCTTGAGAGGGGACGCCCGACGGTTGCTGAGGCATACCGAACTGATCCATCCTTGGCTATTTGTTGGAATGGTGGAGCTTTGAACTTCTGTTTGGGAGCTAGCTGACCTGTAAGTCGACGGGCGGGAGTTCCTGCGGTGGTGGCATAGGAAGCCGAGGGTGGTATCCCGGGATGATTGAGAGTGGGAGTTGGACTTTCTTCATTCTTTATGGTAAAAGTGTCATCGGGATTGAGACTGACAGCCAAACCACGGCTCCTGATGGCTTCCATAAGGCTATTAATTTGAGCTTCCTATCGCAGTCTCATCTGTTCTACCAACCGGATCCAATGTTGATCTGTCTGAGGGATCCCGGGAGGCGGAGTGATGTTGTCCCCATCATTACCGGCTGATGCAGACATTCTGAAACCCAGAGTCAGAACAAATGGTGAAGCTGACGATGCGCTTGACTCTTCCCAACTGATCAAACGGTGACCCGGCGCCCGAAACCAAGCTTTGTAAGGAGCTGCGGGGGGAAAGACACGAGGGTTCAGATATTTGGGAGTGAAGGAGGGTAGGTGTTTGGGCTTAGGGCTCATGCAACAAGCAGGTTATTTGTTCTTGTTTACTTAAAACGTATTTTATTAACCTAATCGGTTGGAAAAGATTGCTCTTCTTTTTCGCAAACTACTCTGATTCTTTGATCAGTGGGCCCCATCACTACGCCTGCGAACCCTCAACCTGTAACCTCGAACAAGGGTTCCGTAGGGCAAGCAGGTCCCACCGACCGAAAAGAAAAACGATCCTAAAGTCTGGCGGGTAATCTAGTCTTAACGAGCATTCGATGTAAATTACGGACAAAGCTGACGTCAAAGGTCAAGATCATGTCCGGAGGGCTCGACGAAAAGTCGGCATGGTTTGGACTGATAAACGTCCATAATTGATCTTGACCCGTCGTTAGTTAGGACGTAATTAGACATGGAATAATCATTAATCCTTGATGACTCAGTGTCATGCCGGGAGTCGGTGCATAAGTTGTGCCAGTCAAAGTCAAAGTCAAGACGCCAGTCAATATCTGGTCAAAGTTTGCGGTGGAAAATCGGCATGACTTCGACTGATTAAGGGTCCCCGAAAGATATTGACTTGGTATGCCGACTAAGGCTTGACAGGAAAGGTGTATACACAGACCGAGCATGACACGGACCAAACTAAAAACCAACCGGGTCTCGGACAAAGTGTGTCACGGACAAGTGCATGGTCGACACGAGGCTCCAAGGGATGTTTGGGTAGTCCCGTGCTCGCACCGAGAGGCATAATAAGGCCAAACGGGCTGCTACTGGGATTTCCCCGGGTTAAGGACGTAGTGTGCAGTGTAAGGCCAAGTGCGCGTAGTGTGCAAGCAGTCTATCTTCTTTTTCTGAGTAAAATAGAAATTTTCGTATGTGTCTTAAAGAGTATGATGCATGCAAAAAATGATTTTTTTTTTTTTGAAAATTCTTTTTTTGAAAATCTTCTTTTTTTTTTGAATTTTTGATTTTTTTTTTGAATTTTTTTTTTTTTGAAAATCTTCTTTTTTTTTTTGAATTTTTGATTTTTTTTTTTGAAAATATTTTTTTTAATTATTTTTTGAAGGCAAATAAACACATAAGCACATAGGCACAAAAATTCAAACAGTTAAGAATATGATTCCGACAGTCAAAATATCGATTTTTCCGGGACAGTCAAAACAACACGAAATGTGCAAAACAAACACACACACACACACAGTACAAATGGTTTCAAATGCCGGAACGGAAGTTTGACCCACAAAAGCTTTTCTTTTTTTTTTCTGTTTTTTTAAAAAAAACAATGATACCGGTACGTGGCTTTGTTAGACCATAATTTATCCCAAGCCCCGGGTTAGGGAGCGGTACAGGAAATTTAATGGTTTCCACCCATATACCAAATACCATTTATTATTATTATTATTTTTTTTTTTTAAAAAAGATAAAGCTTATTTTTTGTCCCCAGCGGAGTCGCCACTGTGATGAATGCCACCGCGATTTTTCTTTTTGAAAATCAACAAAACGGAGTCGCCACGCCATTTTTATTTTAAGGGGCAAAACTTTGAAAAATGCCCGATATTAGAGATTTGGGTTCGGAGGTCACGTTACACTCCGGAAGAACGTTAGGGTTCACCCGGAATGCCTCGTAAAATGAGTCTTCCTAATTTGAAACCATTTGTGTGTTAACTACAAAAAGTATTTTGTAGTCAACTCCAAATTCCAAGTTTTTCTGTGTCCAAAAAATTAGACAATGGACAGAGGTCTTAGAGAAAGGCTACTGGACAGCAACATTCTCAAGAGGGAAAATGTGATTTAAAAGGGGGTTTGCATGCATGCTTTGTCCCCATTTCCTTAGGATTTGATTAGTAATCACTAGACATGTTTAGTGGTGATCTACTATATCAAGCCATCCTTAGGGTACATTAGGACTTAAAGCACTTCATTTGCTTGGGAAGGGGAGATTTAACTTGAAATCAAGATTTTATGCATGAAAATTGATTTTTAGGTTAAGAAAATGTTTGTAAGTAAGTAAAAATAATTTGGAAGGAATGTTGATCCTTGTAGAAGATCATCCAAGGAGATGAACTTCCATGGTGATCCTCTTGGATCTAGGGTAAGGGATGGACAACAAGCAAGTTACATCTTTGAAATGTGAGATGCATGCATGGATGAGGGAGGTTTAAGGTAAGGAGAAGGAGGGTTTACCAATGGTGGTATCTTATCTTCCTTGTGTTTGTGTTTGTGTTTGAGGCTTGAATTTGAGAATATTTAGTGAGTGTGATTTGGGAAAATAATCAAAAGAAAAAGGTGGCAATTCAAGGAATTCCCACTGTTTTTTCTAGTATTTTCGTCAAGGTGCTTGCTGTGAGTGAGTTGTTCATGGTTTTTCTGAGACTGAGGGGCTCAATTTATAGGCCTCTGGAAATTACATTTCCATCCGCGCGGATAAGTCCTTCAGCGTGCACTGTTCATTTAATGCTGCTGCAGGCTTTGGACAAGAGGAATATTTTTCAAAATATTCAAACAGCTGTGTTTTACAGCTTACCCATTTCGGGTTTTTACATTTTTTACCTTTTGTAAGATTCTTTCCCTTGTTTATCTCTAAATAGCAATCCCTAATTTACCCTTGCTTTGTTAGAAAAGTTAGAAATTGTTAGAAATGTTAGGAAAGTTAGGACTTTCGTTAATTTTCTAACGAAAATACTAACAACTCAAATTGGAGCCCTTACACACTTACATAATATATCTAAACATTTAGCAAATATTTTGAATATTTTTTTAACCCCATCAATTTTAACACATGAGTAGAGTAATTACCATAAGATTAATGTTTAGTGTCAGGTAGTTTCTGCCCATCAACTACAACTAAATATGTAAAGTGATATAGGACAATAGGTACGTTTTATATTAGGTAATGTTCTTACTAATGGAGAAATGGTAGTATGAGTATATCTTAACAATTTACATAGTCTTAGAGCTTCAACTCTAATATCCTTTTTTTTTTATTTGGTACCAATTATGTCACATGATCAATCAAAGTGTGAAATAATCATCAATAAGTATACACTGAAGTTTAAAGTGTAACCACAGCAACAAATAATTTAATATTCTAAATTTTAGGCATAATTTAGCCAACAAAAAATCGATAACAAACATATGGTCAGTAACATATACTTTATTGCCTAACACTTATGGAAAACAATTTGTTCAAATATACCAAACAATACTGACATAACAAATGTATAGCATAATATCCATTCAAAAACCCTATATAAAAACATGTATCTGTTCCAAAATACCAACAAAAAACTTTGAGTTTAAATAATCAATATTTGAGCGATTTCCTAGACTTCTTATTCTTCTGCATGTCATTCTTGGCAGTGTTTTGAGAACCTCCTTCAAATCCATCCTCCCCAAGCCTATCATCTTCACATTTGCCATTGTAATTTATCTAGAAATTAATATTGGTAGGAACGAAAGATGTTATAAAGTGTAATATACTAACCCTATCTTATGAGTATTCCTTTTTTCAGAGAGAAAAGGGGTCTTCACACCTAACGATGAGTCACCTTTCTCAGCACTATCCATAGTGACCTACATTGTTCAATGGTTAAAAAAAAACATTAATAATATTGAGAGATAGTAAAACACGAATTGATTATTTATTTTAAGGAAAAAGAATGTGCTTATAACCTTCTCAGATAATTGGTCGCGAATGTCACAATCAAAGAGAACCCGCTTAACTGTAAAACTCTCGACTGTTGAGCCTAGCCGATTTTCATTGAGTTGTAGCTGGTAATAATGACATTTTCCTATCATCGAACGTATCTGTCTAGGAAGTGCTTTCGCATACCCCTCCTACACACACACACAAACACACACACACACACACACACACACACACACACACACACACACATATATATATATATATATATATATATATATATATATATATATATATATATATATGGTCACGCTCCAATGAGAACCGTTTAAAATGAAAACTGTGAGAACCACTTGTATACACTTATATACAGTACATATTTAGCTACAATATACATATACAATAGACTGTATACATATACAGTAGATACTTAGCTACTGTATACAAGTGTATATATGTGGTTATACACTTGTATACAGTAGATACTTAACTACTCTATACATATACAGCAGACTGTATATGTATACAGTAGCTAAGTATCTACTGTAAACAAGTGTATACAAGTGGTTCTCACGGTTCTCATTTTGTTATGGTTCTCATTTGAGCACCTACCTATATATATATATATATATATATATATATATATATATATATATATATATATATATATATATATATATATATACACATACACACATATAGTCAGAAGAATGTAATACGAATTAAAAGCAACAACCTAATGATATATGTCAAAGTGAATTTTAAAACTTATGTCAATTACATCCTCAACCAACTGAACCAAATTAGCTGCCTTAATATTTATAAGCTTCTCGACCTCCCGTTCAAATAGGACGCACTTTAAAGAACCACTGCCATCTTGAAGTTCAGCTCGATACGGTATCTAATATTATTAAATGAAAAAAGGATACATTATAGTGGCCAACAACAAATGACTTTATTAATCAGGCGGGCAAATAATACCTTATATGCAGAAACATTACATCCTGTTAATGCAGACTGTGGGTGTTACCACAGGTGCTATCACTGGCAGTTGGGTGTTACCCGAACTGTAATGAGTTGTAATTTAATAATTATTTCCATATTATTTTATATCCTAATGTCTAATATTATTTGCAAGATATATGTGTTTTTTGGTCCATATTTCAGGTTAATATATGGTTGGATTAATTGCTAGAAACAAGGAAGAAGTTGGAGAAGGAGTTACACGTAAATAGGAGATTTACGTGTAACTATTGCTTGGTCCATATTATTTGAAGAAGGAATAAAAACGTGGGAAGACCAAGTCATGGAGTTGTTGCTGATTATTTGAAGTGTACAATACAAAGAAAGCAAGAGAGTACAAGGTGATGAAGCAAGGACTTGGGCTTCAAGAAATCGGTTGCTACATTCTAGGGAAGTTGGCGAATGATGAGGAATTCAAGCCAAGAAATCTCTCCACTCCTCACACACGATCTGAAGGTCCAAGGCTGTTATTTTGGAGTAGCCTCCAAGGCATTGGAAGGCTATAAATAGGCTAGGTGTGTTTCATTTGAAGTATGCCAAATATCAAACACACACACCATAGCACAAGAGAGACAAAGTTCTTTGGTTCGCATATCCTTCCTCCCTTGTGATTCTAGCTTAAACACTGAGTGTTTAAGAGAGTGTTGGCTAAGGATAGGATTAGTTCTTTGTCTCATTCAGTTCCATAGAGCATTATCATTGTATTAGCAATAGGGAACTTTCGGCTTTGTAATTTTTCTATATTGATTATAAAGTCTTCGCCATCTAGGCACACTCAAGTTATATATTTATATAACTTGAGAAAATTATATCTTGTGTTATTTATTTCCGCCGCACAAAGTTTTTATAAACTATTTATTTTGGTGTGTGTGTGCTGTCCGTCAGTGTGTTAACCAAGGTGTTGGGTAACATCTACGGTAACATCTCTTTCCAGTGAAGCCATTGACAATTTCAATTGGTATCAGAGCAGGTTACTTGACGATACTAAGTGCTTGGTCTAGGTGTCATGGCTTATGATCCGGCTAATCCTAATAATAAGCGTCTTCCTGTGTTAGATGGCTCGAATTATTGTTATTGGAAGATCCGTCTACGCCGCATATCAAATCAATTGATCTTCGAGCATGGCGATCTATAACAAATGGTTACTCCTTACCAATGTTACCCGCCGATGAAGATGGTGACGTACAAGTCAAACCCGAATCGAATGGAACATGGAAGAGATCAACCAAGCTAGTTTCAATGAAAAGGCACTTAATGCCATTTTTGAGTGGGTTGATATGCATATTTTCAAACTTATTCAAAACAGTTCCCACCGCAAAAGAAGCATGGGATATTTTACAACGTTTTTGTGAAGGTGATGGCAAAGGTGTGCGTGAAACTAAGCTTAGGGGTCTTACTAGCAGATTTGAAAGATTAAGGATGGGTGAAAATGAAACTATTCCTTCTTATTTTGAAAAATTATTTGATATTGCTAATGAGTGTCAATTGTTGGGTGAACCTTTTACCAACAAACAACTTGTCTCAAAAGCAATTAGAACCCTTCCTGAGCGTTTTAATATGAAAGTTTCATCTATTGAAGAGGCTCACAATCTTGCAACTATGGATATCAATTCTTTAATGAGTATTTTGAAAAACTTTGAGTTAAATCTCTTAGATCAAAGTGAAGCATCTAAAGGGAAAAATGTTGTTTTGAAAACTCAAGCCTCGAGTTCTTTGGATGAAAACGAAGATGAGGTTTTTGAAGAAATTGATGAGAATGCTAGTGTTGCTTTACTTGCTAGAAAATACAATTCTATGGTTAGAAAGTATAACAATGAAAAAATGCAGGTGAAAGCAAAGGAGAAGCAAACCAAGGTCTATGATTCGATGCCAAAAAGGACTTTCCCATCTAACCCAAAGTTGAACCCAAGAAGAGCATCATCGATCGCTTAAGGTCTGATCCAAAGCACATTGAATCCATTCAATGTCATGCTTGCTCGGGTTGGGGTCACTATTCCAATGAGTGTTCAAATTCTCTAAGGAAGAGAGGAAAGAACCTATGGGTTTCTCTCAGTGATGATGAGGATGAAGGACCATCTCAGGAGGTAGAATCTGATCAAACAACCATGTTTGTCACAGTAAGTAACACGGAAAAGGACAGTGTTACCCAAGGTGTTATCCATCTGAGATAACATCTCGTGATCACACCCGACAGTGTATGATGAATTATGTGATAATAATGTCTTGTTTGTTTTGTTAGCTCTTCTAACCCCGATACAGAAGTACACAAGAGGATGAGCAGAGCAAAGATGACCTCATTTCCGGATTAAAAGACCTTTACGAGGCATTGCTCGTGGAATGGAAGAAAGAGAACAATTTGGTTAAGTCCTTAACCAAGAAGAATGAAGGACTCCAGGCCTATGTGACTCATATGAAGGTTCAAGCAACAAAGAGAGAAATCGAGCTTGAAAGAGTCAAGGGAAATTTGACTCTAGCCGAAACCACCTTGAAGAAGCTCAACACTGGATCTACCAAATTGGATGAGATCTTGAACTTGAGTACACCTCTCAGAGCAGGTATTGGTTTTCAAGAATCTTTGAATAGTATTCTTTCTACTTTGTCTATGAATGATAATGAGAATTGTTTTGTTAAGGAGCGGTTTTTTGACAAAGATTCTTCTTCAAAAGAACCATGTGACAAAGGGAAGGTGTGTCAATACTGTCACACACCTGGACATTTTAAAAATAAATGCCATATTGTTTCGAAAACTGCCGGTCCCTTGGTGTTACCCGAGGTGTTGCCCAAAGACTCGTGATAACACACCCAAATGAATGGTAAAAATTCAAAAAAGGTGTGGAAACCAAAAGCTAATCTGAAATGTGATGTTGTGTACACTGCTTTAAAAACAAATATTGAAGGTTCTTGGTACTTTGATAGTGGGTGTTCACGTCATATGACAGGAACAAAATTGTTTTTAAAAGACTATGAAACAATTCATGGGGGTAGTGTAACTTATGGTGGTGGGAGCAAGAGTAATATCATTGGGAGAGGGACACTAAATGTGTCTGGATTTCCAACCTTAAAGAATGTCTTACATGTTGATGGACTTGTAACTAATTTAATTAGTATTAGTCAACTTTGTGATGACAACTTAGAGGTGAAATTTAATAAAGATACTTGTGAAGTTTTTGACAAGATTAACAATTGTGTAATGACAGGTACAAGATCTAGTGATAATTGTTATCTTGTTGAAGACAAGCAAGTATGTCATTCGGCAAAACTTGATAACACTACATTGTGGCATCAAAAGTTGGGACATGTTCACTTTCGTAACATAGAAAAGATTGTTAATCTAGATGCCAGTCCAAGGCATTCCTAGTCTTGATCTTAAACAAAAAATTGTTTGTGAGGATTGTCTCAAAGGGAAACAAACTCGTGTTACCCATGGTGCTGCCCAACACAATGAGCAACACACTGGTACTACACATTGTTTTCAACTCTTGCATATGGATCTAATGGGTCCACTTGAGATAGAAAGTTTTGGGGGCAAGAAATATACTTATGTCATTGTTGATGATTTTTCACGATTTACATGGGTTTATTTTTTAAGGGAAAAATCGAGACTTTTGAAAAGTTCAAAATCTTGCACTCTAAGATCAAAAACATGTTTTGTGCTTCAATTTTTCGAATTAGGTCCGATCATGGGAGGGAATTTGAGAATGTTTCTTTTTCAAATTTTTGTGAAAGAAAAGGTATTCACCATGAATTTTCAGCCCCAAAAACACCTCAACAAAATGGGGTAGCAGAAAGGAAGAATAGGACTTTACTTGAAATGACTCGTGTGATGTTATTTTCAAAAAGAATTTCGAAAAGATTTTGGGCAGAGGCACTAAATACGGCTTGTCACACACCCAATAGAGTTTTTCTAAGACCCGGCACAACCATGACTCCATACGAAATTTTGAATGGTAGAAAACCAAAAGTTCATTATTTTCATGTCTTTGGTTGTGTGTGTTACATTCTCAATGATCGGGACTACTTAGCAAAATTGGACTCTAAGAGTGATAAGGCCATTTTTCTTGGATATGCTTCAAATAGTCGTGCATATAGGGTATTTAATCTAAGGCTAAAAACCATCCAAGAATCCATGAATATTGTTTTTGATGATCACTCAAGTATTGCAGAGAAAATGTTCAAGAGACACCCTTGGAGCCGTTGGAAGAAGTCAGCCTGTAAGGTGTTACCACTGTGTTACCACGAGTGCTAACACCGATAGTAACACGTAAACCGAGCAGGTGTTACCATTGATGAGATAACACCTCGTATAGCATCCGATTCCAAATTCCCAAAGAAATGAAGATCAAGAAGGAGTTGAAACAGGGGTTCACGAGAATGTGAGAAGAGATCCTCCACCTAGAATCAGTAGGAATCATCCTACAACCCAAGTAATTGGGGAGGTGAATGAGGGTGTACAAACAAGACGTATGAATTCCATTAGTGACCGTGACATGGTAAGGTATGTGTGCATGTCCACCACATACTCAAAGGTAACATACTCTTGTTTTACTTCATCTCGTAGAACCTAAAAATGTGATTGAAGCTTTAAAAGATAATTTTTGGATTCAAGCAATGCAAGATGAACTTGATCAATTTGCTCGTAACAATGTTTGGTCTTTAGTACCCCGTCCCTCAAACACTAATGTTATTGGGACAAAATGGATTTTCAAAAATAAGACCGATGAGTATGGAAACATTGTTAGGAACAAGGCTCGTCTTGTGGCTCAAGGCTATACACAAGTGGAAGGTATTGACTATGACGAGACCTTTGCACCTCGTGGCTAGAATTGAGTCAATAAGACTTTTATTGGCCATCGCTTGTTTTCTTAAAATCACATTGTTTCAAATGGACGTCAAAGCAGCCTTTTTAAATGGATACTTAGATGAGGAAGTTTTTGTTGAACAACCAAAAGGCTTTGAAGATCCATTTCAACCAGCACCATGTGTATAGACTTGATAAAGCTCTTTATGGGTTGAAGCAAGCTCCACGTGCATGGTATGGTAGGTTAACTAGTTTTTACTAGAATATGGTTTTACTAGAGGAGAAGCAGATAGGACTTTATTCATTCTTAAACATGGAAAAGAACTTGTCGTGGTTCAAATCTATGTTGATGACATAGTATATGGCTCTACATCAAAAACTTGTTTAAATGATTTTGTAGAGGCTATGACATCAACATTTGAAATGAGCATGATGGGGAACTTAACTTCTTTCTAGGCATGCAAAGTTAAGCAATCAAGTGAAGGGATTTTCATCTCCCAAAGCAAATATGCAAGGAACCTGGTGAAGAAGTTTGGGTTGGAAGGTTCAAGAGCTCAAAAATTCCTATGAGCACTTCTCTCAAGATTGGAAAAGATCAAGTGGGAGAAGATGTTGATCCAACCCTATATCGTTCCATGATTGGTAGTCTCCTTTACCTTACTTCTAGTCGCCCGATTTGATGTACAAAGTGTGTGTGTATGTGCTAGATATCAATCCAATCCTAAAGTGTCTCACCTAAATTCGTGAAAAAGATCATTAAATATGTTTCGGAACTAGTGATTTAGGGATTTGGTATAGTAAAGATACTAATACTAATTTAGTAGGCTTTAGTGACTCGGATTGGGCAGGGGATATGGATGATAGGAAAAGTACAAGTGGGGATGTTTTTACTTGGGAAATAATTTAGTATCATGGTATAGTAGAAAACAAAATTGTGTTTCATTATCCACAAATTGAATCGAATATGTAGTACCTGGTAGTTGTTGTTCACAACTAATTTGGTTAAAACACATGCTTGATGATTATGGTCTTGATAGCAATATTTTGACCTTATACCGTGATAATTTGAGTGCTATTAATATTTCCAAAATCCCGTACAACACTCCCGTACTAAACATATTGACATCCGTCATCATTTTTTAAGAGATATGGTAGATAAAAAGATAATAAATATAGAGCATATTGATACAAAGTGTCAACTTGCTGATATTTTCACAAAACCCTTAGACCATGATAGATTCTCTAGTCTAAAGAGATCTCTTGGTCTTTGCATTCTCTAAAAATTGTCCTCTGTAGTAAGGTGTTACCATGGGTGCTGATAACACCTGGGGTAACACATGTATACTAGTGCATATTTTTTGCTAGTTTGGTTTTATTTTCTCTGAGGGTTCCCATAGTTCTCTGAGCTATGAGAGTTCTCACACTGCACATGCCGACCTTTTGTTGTGGTAGGATAGCACCCGAATAACACATTTGATAAAACTCCCTTCATATGCTTAAAGTGACAAAGTCACTAATCTCTTTTGATAAATAAAAGGCAAAGGCATTTTATCCATACTATTCTCTCGAGCTCGGGGCACGGTGTTCGCTGCAACGATGTACTCTTGCCAATGAGAATGTATGAAGTGATTTATGCTAAGTATTAGGGACATGGAGTTCGCTACTACAGTGTACCCTACTTGAAAGGCATAGATCACTTGGTCTTTACACTTGAAATAAAACTCGAAGCACGGAGCTCGTTACTTCGATGCTTTCTTGTTTAAAGAAGTGTATTGATACGTGAGTAACAAGCAATGTACTTAAAAATATATATATAGGCCTATAATGCCTAAAGTGCATGAAAAATGCTCAGCTTGTTATGCCTGAAATGCTTGAAAATGGCTAAGCTTGTTATGCCTAAAGTGTTTAAAATGCTCAGCTTATTATGCCTCAAGTGTTTGAAACTGAATATATTTATCAAGGGATTTTTATCTTATGTGTTATCCTAGATGTTACCATCATTGCCATTAACATATTTGTATGTGCTATATTATGTTTTTTTATTTCTTTATTTTCGGTTTGTTATTTAATTTTTTTAACTTTGAAAGTCTTTTTATTGTTTAAGAGTTTTAAAAGTTTGAAAAAGTCTTTAACAAACCTAGTTTATCTTTAGTAAACTACTCAAATAACTAAGTCCTAAAATTTAGGGATTTGATTTTCAAAAACCATATGAACTTAGTATATTTGGTATGTTTATTTTTATTTTCGTTTTATATATTTAAAAAATTAAAAAATCTGAAAATTAAAAATTAAAAATTAAAAAATTAAAAAAAAAAAAAAATTTCAAAATAATGGCCGGATGTTTAATTTGTGTGGGAAGAGTTTTGTATTTGATTTTTCTTGTGGCCTAGAAAATAGGGGGAGTAAATTTTAATTGTAATTATTTTATGTGGCTAGAAAATAGGGGGAGGTTGAGTAATTAATTAGAGTAAATATTAGGAGATAATTGAGTAGGATAAGTCTTGTCAATTAAATGTTATCTTTTCCTAAACTTAATCCCTATTTTTTCTCCTCTCTCTCTAACCGTCTCACCCCCTTCTCTCTCTACACGGTATATACAATCCCTCCGTCACCGTCTCTCTCTTCTCAAACCTTCCTAAATTCCAAACCCTTCCTAAACCCTAACCATGGCAACCCCTTCCAAAAAGCAATCCGCCCCTTTGGAGGTCTCTCCGGGTGTTGGCTCAAGTGGTCCAAGCCAAATGGACACTTCGACCACCCCTCTCAATGTGTCTCCGGCAATGACAATGTCGGTTGATGATCCTCCTTTGGTGACAACAATGGCGCAACCCTTGCCCATTGTGACTTTACCACCTCTTCCACCCGTTCCATCAACCAAAAAGCCAAAAAGAAAAGCCATTGCTCACAAACCCTCGGCACAACCTGTCAAAAAGAGGAGCTCAAGTAGGCTCACTGCAATGAGGCACAAAGGGACCTCAAAATCCAACACATCCTCCGATCCTGTTGAAGTTTCTGAAGAATCTTCTCTTGGTCTCTCCTCGGCTCATGTTTCGGATGAAGACTTCCATGCCGATGCTGAGAAGAGCCATTCTGTTGAGACATTTGAAGATTGGGAGATTGAGGAAGAAGAGCCCTTATATGAAGTTGTGAAAAGAAACATTAAAGGCAAAAGCAAGTGGTCATTGCCAAAGATGTTACCCGTAAATCCGCAACACCCAAGGTAACATCCTCTCGTTTCTAAAGCTTCGAAGTCTTCTATCGCTGAGTTTGCCTATTCTGAGTCCACTGATTTTCTTGAGAAAGAGTGTGATGATGTAAATGTTGCTTTTCCAAAACCTTACTTCTCATTGGAGTTTTATCGAAAAGAAAATATGGAGTTTTGGTTAAGGCATAGTGACACGAAAATTCTCAAGGAAAAGCACATTGACGAGGTTGATTTCAAAAAGCATGGTGTTTTTCAGTTCTTGGAGGATAGAAATTTTTTGAAAGCTAACTTGCATCCTTCGAAATTTGTTGAAGCTATTGTCAAAAATTTCTATGCCAATCTTCATGCCAACCTAGATAATGAGAAGTCCGATCAATTTGGAAAGGTGTTTTTAAGGAACAGAATTTTTTCTATTACTCCTTCTTTGATCAACAAGACTTTAGGACTCCCAAATTTGGATGATGATGGTCCTATTGTTCATAAGGATGAAATTGCTAGGTTTATCTCTCATGATGTCGTGCATGAATGGCCCTCCAATCCTAATCCCAAAACCAAAGTTCATTTTCTTGCTTCCCGTCTCACTTCACTCTTTGCCGTGCTTCACAAGCTTTGCATATTTAATTGGGTTCCTACTTCTAATGAGCAATATGTCACATTGCAACAAGCTGAAATCTTGTATAAGTTAGGAAAGAATCGAAGAGTGAATTTGGGTAGATTGATCTTCAAACATTTGGCTTCGTGGGGTAGAAGAAAAGACATAACAATGTTTCCTTACCCTTCTTTAATCTTCCAAATTTTGAAATCTCAAAAATTGCCCATTGAAGAGTCGGATGAGTATACACCCAGTCTTGATCTCTATGCTATAGATTCCCAGCTGACTAAGAAGAATACCAAGAGTGTGAGATACACAGGTGATCTTCCTTGGTCAAAGATAAATGAATTTGGGTCAAGTGATGCGGTTTCTGCTAAGGGTGTTACTCAATCTGTTATCCCAAATGTTACTCCGAAATCTCTAAGTTTTTCAGGTACAGATGCAGCTCATGTTCTTGCTAATGTATTCAATTTGTTGGGGAATGCTTCACCAACAATACCAAAGACCACAGTTTTGGCATTTCTCCACAAACAAACTTCTACCATTTCCGAGATTGTGCAAGGTTGGACAAAGCTCAAGGAGATTACTGATGAATTCATCCAGCAGGTTTCTTCCCAAACTGGGGGAGTTGATAGTGCTGATGGAGCTGGTCCAAGTGGTGGTGGTGTTGGAGATGCCAGTGGTGCTGCTGCAGATGTTACTGATGGTGCTGACTTAGATGCTGGAGATGAAGAAGGGGATGAACAGGAAGAAGAAGAAGCTGATGATGAACGAGAAGAGTGAGTACAATACATCGCCTGAAGGTTGATGTTGCCGCTCTTATGGTGATGATATTTTGGTGGTGGTTGAAAAACAATTTACTTTTATGTTTTTATTTGGAACATGTTTTAAATACTTTGGTGGTTTGTTTTATTTGCTTATGGTGCTTAAACTTTTAGGGTTGTTTGAACATGGAGTAGCTTAGTAACTTTGATTTATCTTTGGTGCTTTAGGTTGCTAGTTAGTTGGAAAACTTATTTTGGAAAATATGTTTTTGATAACTAGTATTTTTGTGATAAATCATTGTAGTTGTTAAATCCTTGATTATGGGGGAGTTGATAACTATGAAGTTGCTCTGGATGGCTAACAATATCTTGCAGGGATCAGCACTTTAGAGTTTGGAAAGAAATTATAAATTATGGGGAGATTGTTAATGCAGCATGTGGGTGTTACCACAGTGCTATCACGGTTGGGTGTTACCCGAACTGTAATGAGTTGTAATTTAATAATTCTTTCCATATTATTTTATATCCTAATGTCTAATATTATTTGCAAGATATATGTGTTTTTTGGTCCATATTTCAGGTTAATATATGGTTGGATTAATTGCTAGAAACAAGGAAGAAGTTGGAGAAGGAGTTACACGTAAATAGGAGATTTACGTGTAACTATTGCTTGGTCCATATTATTTGAAGAAGGAATAAAAACGTGGGAAGACCAAGTCATGGAGTTGTTGCTGATTATTTGAAGTGTACAATACAAAGAAAGCAAGAGAGTACAAGGTGATGAAGCAAGGACTTGGGCTTCAAGAAATCGGTTGCTACATTCTAGGGAAGTTGGCGAATGATGAGGAATTCAAGCCAAGAAATCTCTCCACTCCTCACACACGATCTGAAGGTCCAAGGCTGTTATTTTGGAGTAGCCTCCAAGGCATTGGAAGGCTATAAATAGGCTAGGTGTGTTTCATTTGAAGTATGCCAAATATCAAACACACACACCATAGCACAAGAGAGACAAAGTTCTTTGGTTCGCATATCCTTCCTCCCTTGTGATTCTAGCTTAAACACTGAGTGTTTAAGAGAGTGTTGGCTAAGGATAGGATTAGTTCTTTGTCTCATTCAGTTCCATAGAGCATTATCATTGTATTAGCAATAGGGAACTTTCGGCTTTGTAATTTTTCTATATTGATTATAAAGTCTTCGCCATCTAGGCACACTCAAGTTATATATTTATATAACTTGAGAAAATTATATCTTGTGTTATTTATTTCCGCTGCACAAAGTTTTTATAAACTATTTATTTTGGTGTGTGTGTGCTGTCCGTCAGTGTGTTAACCAAGGTGTTGGGTAACATCTACGGTAACATCTCTTTCCAGTGAAGCCATTGACAATTTCACATCCTTTTTACACTCTTTGCAATGTAATTTCCCATCTTTAAGATAGACCTTTCTCACACAACTATTGCAGGAATTATATTCCACCCATTAATCTCCTGAATTCTAGCTATACTGCTATACACATACAGTGGGTATGTCTACGAAAGAAACATAAACAATATTTAGCTGAAAACAAATCCATGTAATAAGAAGGGCTGAAGTACTATGCAGTCATTATAGGAAGGGAAGACTTACAAATTTCTTACACTGAATAACCATTTCTGAAATTTCACTTATTAATTTTTTATTTTTGTTGTACTCTTCTCTGGAACTGAAAGTACTTTGCATGGGAATTTTACCCATCATAGTGTCAGATCCCTTTGATCCTAGCCTATTGAGAGGTAAATCATTTTATCACCTAAAGGTCGATAACATTCATAAAACAAATGAACACAGAAAGATGGAATACTTATAATCCAATAAAGTCCTCTATTTCCTTAATGGAATCATCATTGTAAAACTGTGTCGCACTGCTGCTTGATATTGCAAGATTACCTGCATAGAATGGGTCATACTAAGCAAAAGAAAACATGAAACCGAAATTGTAGATGAGAATATAAGAAGTTTGAAGGAATGATATGCACAAACCATTGCCATCAAACTTCACAATAGTAGAACTGATAATCCAAACACGCTGATTGTTCTTTCCAACTGAGCTTGCCTTCTCAATAATCTCTTTTCCCCATAAAGTAACCCTAATTTTATTTCCACTGAAAATATATGGTATATTTAGTAAATCAATTATGCAATAATGCAGCATGATAAACTTATAAAGCAAATCACATATACCTAGTGTCTTCAAGGTCAATATACTGCATCAAAACTGTTTTGAAATTGCTTACTCTTTCACCAACATCAGAGGTACCCATGACATAACCAATAACATCTGTTTGAATCAAATATTAATATAACTGAATCGATATTACATGACAAACAAAGTATATTTGTGTAAGTACCCAAATCTGGCTCATGCCGTCCGGTTAAGTTTTTCGGCAATTTCTCGGACTTTCCTAAAGTTCAGGGGCAATTTGGAAACTTTCCCAAACCTTCTGAGGGGTGAAGGACTTGTTAAAAATTAAAATTCCACGTATTCCCTCGCTGGAAAAGACCTTCTAGAATGCCACCTTGCATGGTTCTAGAAATAGGCTGAGTCACTAATGAATAAGACCGCACGGCTTCATTAGCCAAGGGTTACAGCCGCACGACTTCATTAGCCATCACCAGACTGCCTATAAATAGAGGCCTCCTCTATTCATTTTAATAGACAATTTTTGACACTGTTACTCTGCCAAAATACATCCACAAAATTCCAGAAAGCTGAGAGCTCCCAAAATCACCTCCTGCCCTCTTCAAAACCCCTCCAAAGTTGATCCTTCCTTAGGCAATCTTCAAGGGAATAGAGGGACACCACCATTGGTAACCTCCCCTCCTCTTCTCTTTAAAATACACTTGTCATACTTGCTATATTGATTTTTGTTATTTATATTGCTATCTACTTGCTTGATATTTGATCTATTGTTATAAAAATCAAGTCTTTAGTCATGTAGATCATAATACCCCCATTCCCCTATCACATGGGATTCATGGAGGATCCAACCCAAGGATGAACAATAAGACCTCAAATGGCTTGTTTTAGGGTGGATCTCTCACATGATGATGCGAAAATAGCATCCTTTGCATATAAAAATGTCATCTTTATTCATGAATGTCATTCCCCCTTCCCATAGACCTTGCTTCCAAGGATTGTCCACCTAAAAGGTTCATAAAGGACATAGGAAAGCTATAAAGGTCCTCCCTTTTCATTCCTAGTCCTAGCTTGCATCATGTTCATTACATATGTTAGCATAAAAATGTCATCTTTACTTTAAAATGCATTCCCCATGTCCCTCATGGTTGGATCACTCTCCAAGGATTGCCTAGTGACCTTCATAAGGCACAAAAAGGCATAGGATGAGTATAAAGATCCAATCTTTATACCCTTCCCCTAGTCCCCTTTGGTACTTGAGGCATCTCTTGGAGTGTAATGGTGTAAAGGTCCTATCTTTACATCATTTCCTCCACATAAAGATGCCATAGCCGGATTTTCCTTTAGAAAAGGATGAACTTGAGCCCCTATATCTCCGATCATCACTTGAGACGAGCATAAATGTCCCGACAAAGCTCAAATCGTCTCAAGATGTAGGATTGATGGGCAAAGGTCCTTCCTTTCTAAAGAGTCTCATCCTTGGACTATAAAAAAGGTGTCCCTATCTTGATCACATGTGACCCAAGGTCTCATAATGATGATCATAAGTTCAAGATGAGAACGGGATCAAAGTCCCCAATATATCAAAATCCAAGGAATCGCGAGCGATAACCAACTCATGGTTTATACGTCCGGAAGACTACTTGGCACATTCCCTCCTTTTCAAAAAACACATCCCACACACGAAAACACAAAGGCAAGCATGAAAATCGGATCTTGGAAGACTTGCTTCGGCAAGGCTCCTTGGGTGAAGGTCGATCCGTTCTTTCCAAGGGGTAACTTAACCTCCAGACCCAAATCCTTTTTTTCAAAGTTTTGAGAAAATCAAAATGGAGTGGCGACTCCGTTTTTCAATTTAAATCGGATGTCTTCAAACCGATGTGAGGAGGTGACCCCTTACACGAGAAAGCGGTTTCAACCATAAAAAAAATATAAAAAATGGGAAAAGCCGCGATCTTGGGTACCACATATCACAGTTTGGCGACTCCGCTGGGGACAAACGAAAAAAAAGCTTTCATTTTTAAAATAAAAAAAATGATACTTGGTATATAGGTGGAAACCATTAAGCTTCCCGTTATTGCCTCCTAACACGAGTCTGGGATAAACTATGGTCTAACAAAGCCACGTACCGGTATCTCTTTTCGAAAAAAAAGAAAAGCTTTTTTTGAGTGGGTTAGCCTTTCGCCACGGATCCGATTCTCAAGTTTGCCTTCTTTTTCCTTGCATTGCATTGCATTGCATGCATCATTGGTTCTTGGGAATTATGCACATTCTGGAAACTGAACAGGAAAGCTTGCTGGAGCTAAAAAGGTGCCAAAAAGTCCGTGGAAACAACCCGCAAATGAAAGAAATTGGAACCTGGAAAATTGATTGATGCAGCCGTACGGCTTGATTCTCCTTGGATCCTAGCCGGGCGGCTTCATTGGCAATTCCACCAGGACAAAAATTGAGGTTAATCTGGCAGCTTAGGCAGCTTGGGCTATTCAGTTCCAAGACTGACCGGGCTCCTGTAAGTACCCAAATCTGGCTCATGCCTTCCGGTTAATTTTCCCGACATTTCGGTAAATTTCCCGGTAATTCCCCGGACCTTCCTAGTGTTCCGGAAATGTCCTGGAACAGTCCAAATTTAAATTAAGGGCTGAAGGGAGCCTTCCTAATTAAGAAACACGTTTTTTTAATTAGGGAGAAGCTTCTAGAATAATGCCACCTTGCATGGTTCTAGAATGCTGAGTCATTGTGGATAAGACCGCACGGCCTCATTTGCAAAGGGCCTGCAGCCGCACGGCTTCATTAGCCTTATCCAGACTGCCTATAAATAGAGCCCTCCTCTACCCATTTTAATCATCAACAAAAAGCATAATACTCTCATAATACGAAGAAGATCCCCCAAGGAGCTGCTGGAAGTCCAAGAAGGCGAAGAAGAAGCTCAAGAAGCCATCTCCCTCCTCCCAAGAAGAACCTCTCCTCCTAGCTCCGTCCGAAGAAGCGAAGGAAACGATTGGTAACCTCGCACGCCCTAACCTTGCATTTTAATTGATATACTTGCTCATTGCATTCATATATCTTGCTTGGGACTTGGCATTTATTCATAAAGATCATATCTTTATCACCCCTTTCCCCTTTGCATGCATTAAGACCTCATTTGTCATAAAAATGTAGTCTTTTTCATAAAGGTGCATCCTTTGCACCTAAAATCCCTATTTTCCAATAAAAATGTCATCTTTATGCATCATTTGCATACAAAGATCAAACCTTTTTCAATAAAAATGCATCCTTTGCATCAAAACCCCCTTTTTCAATGCATCATTTGCATAAAGATCATTTCTTTAAATCAAAAAGCATCATTTGCTAAAACCAAAATGTCATCTTTTCATTAAAGAGTCATTTTTTTATCATGCATTTCCCCTTTCCCCAACCTTGGAACGGACCGGTGTAAAAGTTCTCATCTTTGCATCGTTCCTTCCATTAAAGGTTCATGATTTCTTTAGGAAAAGGATAACATTGAACCCTATATCTCCGATTATTGCTTAAGAATGAGTATGAAGCCTCTATACGAGCTCGACCGTCTTAAAGCGTAGGATTGATAGGCTAAGGACATTCCTTCCTAAAGAACCTCATCTTTGACCCAAAAGAGAGTCATTCTCTCGATCACGCAAGTCCCGAGGGTCCCGAGGTTTAAAATGCGATGATCATAAGTCATAAGATGAGGACGGGATCATAATCCCAAATACATAAATTCCAAGGAATCCCGAGCAACAACCAACAAATGGTTTGTATGTCCGGAAGATAACTTGGGACATTCCCCCCCCCCTTATTTTCAAACACATGCACACAAAGAAAGCACACAAGCAAACACGATTAATGAAATCTAGGGAGACTTGCTCCGGCAAGGCACTTTGGGTGAACGCCAAACGTTCTTCCCAAGGGGTAACTTAACCTCCGAACCCATAAAACCTTTTTTTCAAAGTTTTGAGGTAATCAAAATGGCGTGGCGACTCCGTTTTTTCAAATAACTCGGATGTCTTCAAACTCGCGTGAATTCCAATAAACAAAAAGAATTTGGGCACACATTCACAGTTTGGCGACTCCGCTGGGGATCATCCCAAAGGAGAAAAGCTTTATTTTCAAAACAAAAGTCGATACTTGGTATATAGGTGGACCCCACTTACCCTTCCTGTATCGCTCCCTAACCCGGGGCTTGGGATAACAAGGTGGTTTAACAATCCCACGTACCAGTATCCCTTTTTTAAAAAAAATCTTTGAAAAAAAAAATACAAGAAAGCTTTTCCCTTTGAGCGGGTTAGACTCCCATCGCCGATTTCATTAATCGTGCTTGCTTTCTTTTACCATGCATTGCATCATTTGCATCTTGGAATCTGTGCATACTTTGAACGGGAAACAACCCGAAAAAAAATAGCAAAAGGAGTGGAACTCGGAAAATTGATCCATGCGGTCGTACGGCTAATCCTCATAGGATTCTCGACCATACGACCTCGTGGCAATTCCACCAGAAAATCATGGTTAATCTGGGCACCCTAGCAGCTTGGGGCTATTCAGCTCCATGACCGACCGGGGCTCCTTAAAATTTACGTGCTTATGTGTTGCATTTTCCCCGTCCCGAAAATCATTCCTTTAAAACACATTTATGAAAATCTCTGTTTTAACTCAAAAAGGAACAATTTTAGGAGACCGCACACTACGCGCACTCCGATATATCCCGTACACTTTTGCACGCACGTCCCTCAAACCCGAGGGTGGTTCCAGTGCAGCCACGGACAGCCTTACGATGCTCCCGGCGCGCACGGAATCATCCCAACCTCCCCACGGCAGCGGTGTCGACCAATGCACACCCAGGTGTCACACGTTTCAAAAACCGTGACTTTTGGTTGGTTTTTGGTCTAGTCCGTGTCATATAGCCCAGCTTGCATACCCTCGTAAAGGTCAAGCCTTAGCTCATAACGGAAACCAAGATTTTCGCTCAAGCGAAATTCCCGCCGAAATTCCGACAAGGAAAAATCGGTGGGATCTTGACTCAGACATTGACTATTGACCTTGACCCGCACGGAATGCGTAAAAGTCAAGACCAAGTCTTTGCCAAAATAAAAGATCTTTCGCTCAAGCAAAGCTCGCCAAAATTCCGACAAGGAAAAATTGGCAAGATCTTGACCGGCATTGACTTCGATTCCGACTCGCGCATCGCGTATGCAACGAAGTTCAATGTGACACCGTGTCATCCGGCTTTTGCCGCCCGACCCATGCCTATTATATTCTCGGACATTACCGAAAGTCAAAAGCGTCATTCGCTCAAGCGAAACTCACAAAGATCCGTCAAGGCAGAGACGAGACTTTCCCGTATTGCCTTGACTATAATCCGCATCGCTCGTGCGTTGAAAGGTCCTATGACCCGCTAGACCCGATAGGAGCGTTCTTTACTCTCGGTCGGTGGGATCCGCGTGCCCTATAGGACCTCGCCCGGGCCGTCCACCCCGGGAGGTCGAAATACAGGTGGAATACGAGGGCTTATAGACGTAGTGACGGAACCCACTGATCCAGGATCTAGAGTAGTTGTGAAAAAGAAGGGCGTAACCCCTTTTCCAACCAAATAGATATTAATAAAAGACACTGTTTTAAGTAAACTTGAAGATTCTAATTTGCATATTGCCCGAGCCTTCACCCTAAACACCTACCCCGAGTCTAAACCTTTCCTATCCCTTTCCCGCAGCCGAGAAAGAAGTGGGTGAGAACACCGGGTCGCCGACTTGTTAGCGCAGAATCCTCGTACGCTCGCTGTAATCCTCGCTTTGTCGGCTTTTCGGTGTCAAAATGGCCAACATGGTAATCCACCACGGTAATGACCAAGCAATGGGAGGGGCTATCCCGGTTCAACCCAAGCCTCACATCTCGGTATGATGTATGTGATTGCGAAGATCGCCTAGAGTATGAGTATCAAGAATGGATCAATGAGGACGCTCCTTCAAGGAAGAAGAAGAAGAGAAAGTCCACACAATGACGAAGCTTAGGGAAAGATACGAAGCCGGAGACAAGAGCGTAGGAACTTTAGGAGAGCCTTCGTGCAAGTTCGACTACTATGTCGGTTATGCCAAGGAACCCGTCAAGGAACCCGTCACCCCAAGCACGGTCCAATACCCCGTGTACGGTGATCCTCTTGAAGCGTAAAGTGCTGAATTTGTGGCCATCGTAAAGTTCAATGAGAAGCTAGCGATCTAGAAGCGTAACACGTAAAGCCTATTGAATACGTAGCCGGTCAAGGAAGAATTAAGATCCCCTCTCAAGAAGACTTCATCGCATTATCCAGCCAACCCTTCGTTGGCTACACCGACAAGGTCGTGGTGTCCAAGATCGCAAGGAGAAAATGAGTTATCGGCGGTGCATTGATAAGATGAGCCGACCCTTTCACAATGAGTCCGGTCGCTACGGAAGAGCTAGTTGAAAGATTGCAACAAGTTACTTTAGTTCCCCTCACCATCTTTCCACAAGCACCGCCCGTTAATGATTTCCGGCAAGCTTTTGATCAGGTTCGAAGTCTCCAACTTTCGAAGAACGCCGCGACCGCTACTCCCTGTGGCAACAAAGCAAGAAGGAGTGAGATCCCGGTCCAACCCTTGTCAAGTCCCCTCGAGTCAATAAGTAGTGTAGGGTCCAGAGTCGGTGTTGTCTATTCAGTTTGAGTCAGGAATCTTCGAATTCCAGTCCTCGAGTCATCCGAAGGCCTCACGCCCGAGGATTATGAAAAATGTAATCGATGTCATCTTTCCCCTTATCTTGAATGAAATGACAAATCTTTCGATTATCCTCTTATTGCCAACTTAACAAATGATAAATTAACTCAAAACTTAACAACGGTTAATAATGAATCATTTGAACAAGATGCAAACACACTAAACGAACAATACATTAAAGAAATCTTTAAGGTGTTTCGTAAAAGAGGAAAACCGGGCCCAAGCCGCCGAGGAGATTTTGATAAGTGTGAACTTGGGTACTATTGAGGAACCTAAAGAGACACAGATTGGAAGCTTCTTCCAGGGGGTTGAAAGGGACAGACTAATCGAGCCGCTCGTAGAATACGTCGACGTGTTTGCATGGTCATACAAAGATATGCCGGGGCTAGACAGCTTCGATAGTAGAACACGTAATCCCTCTAGCACCGATGCCAAGCCGCAGCGTAAACCGAGAAATATCAAGCCGGAATGGTCCCTACAGGTCAAAGAAGAAATTGAGAAGCTACGCGGGTAGGATTCATCGAGTTATTGAATACCCGACATGGTTGTCCAACATCGTGACCGTAACCAAGGCCAATGGGAAGGTGCGGCTAGCGTGTGGATTTCCAGAGATCCGAACAAGGCCGCCCCAAAGACGACTACCCTCTCGCCAAACATAGACATCTGGTGGACTCCACCGCCAACTACGAAGTCAAATCCTTCGTTGATGGTTTTGCAGCTACAACCAGCATCAAGATGGCCGAGGAAGACCAAGAAAAGATGCCTTCACCACACCGTGGGGAACCCACCGTTATACGCAATGCCATTCGGGCTCAAGAATGCTTTGGGGCTACTTACCAAAGGGCAGCGACCGCACTTTTTCATGACATGATCCACAAGGAGATTGAGGTCTACGTAGACGACATGATAATCCACTCCAAAGGAGAAGGTGGGCGCACTTTGTTGACCTACGAAAATTCTTTGAGAGGCCGAGACAAAGCATTCCATGAGACTAAACCCCGCCAAATGCACCTTCAGAGTGACAAGGGGAAAAGTGCTCGGGTACATGGTCACTGAGCGAGGTATAGAAGTTGACCCCGAAAGATCAAAGCTATCATGGATATGAGGCCACCTCAAACCTGCATGTAAGTCAAAAGCTTCATGGGTAAATTGCAAGACATCGCCCGTTTTGTCAATCGCTGACTACTATGTGCGAGCCCATCTTCAAGCTCATGAAGAAGAATGTGGACACGTAATGGACCGAAGAATGCCAGACGCCTTTGACCGCATCAAGGCATACTTAGTGCATCCCCACTATGCTCCCCACATAGACAAAGCCTCTTCTCGCTCTATCTAACTGTCACGACACGGCAGCTTGGGGCTATGCTTGCTCAAGAGAAGAAAGACTCTCGGGTAGAAAATGCCATTTACTTTGTCACGGAAGCTACAAGGGAGTGAGCTCAATTACTCGGCGTGTGAAAAGACTCCGTGCAGGACTCGAGGTCCGGGTAGTCGGCAAGTTGAAGCATTATATGCAAGCCCACCCCGTGAATTTGGTCTCGAAAATGGACCCCATCAAGTACATCTTTGACAAGCCTTCCTCTCGATGCGCCTAGCGAAGTGGTCCTTCTTCTTGGCGTAATACGACATCAACTATGTGACCGTAAAGGCCATCAAGGGTCAAGCATTGTCGGAGATCACCTAGCGAATTTCCCCAAAGAATGAAGACAGAGGGCACGAACCCCAATTTCCAGATGAAGGGATCTTTGCGGTTGAGCTCGAAAATAGATGGCGCTTGTTCTTTTGACTGAGCCGCTAACAAAAGAGGAAATGGTGTAGGAATGCTATTGGTCGATCCGAAAGATGAGCATACCCCCATAGCCCTCAAGTTGAACTTTCTGCCACGAACAATGCCGCCGAGTATGAAGCTTTGCATTGCGGTTTGGAGGCCGCCTTAGAAAGAAATGTCAAGGAGCTCGAAGTTTACGGAGACTCGGCCACGATCATCAACCAAGTCTCCAACAAGTGGAAGGCTGTGGACCCTGTCTACTGCAACGGTATCATGCCCATATGGAGGAGTTGGATGGACGGTTCCGAGAAGTGACTTTCCACTACTTGCCGAGGGAAAAGAACATTCGCAGATGCTCTAGCTACTCTAGCCTCATTGGTAGAGATCCCCGAGGGAAAAGCCATAAAGCCCTTCGAGTGGGTAGAAGAGAAGCCCCGACTTTACGTTGTGAAGCTGGACACGGGACCCGAGCCTATAAAGGAACCTTGGTATAATCGATTTACCAATTCCTCAAAGACGGAGAGTCGGCTTTCGGAGACGAAGAAGGTAGACCAAAAGAAGGAGTCGAGCCAAAAGCTTGCGAGCCCCGAAAGGTTGGCCTCCCATTATGTCATTCTAGGAGGCAACCTATACAAGAAGCGGTATCAAGGACCACTCCTCTTATGTGTCACTCAAGAAAGAGCCGAGAGAGTTGATGACCGAAGTCCACAATGGTCCTTGCGGTCCTCACATGAATGCGAGCCACGATGCAAGTGATCCTCGAGAATGGGTTACTCTTGGATCTCCATGGAAACAGTTTGCATTCAAGACGTCCGAACTGCGACAAATGCCGGTTTGCCAACCTCAACCATCTCCCACCTCATGACTGTCTCGCATGACGACTCCTTGGCCGTTTGCAACTTGGGGCATTGATGTGATAGGGAAAATATCCCCGGCGGGAAGCAATGGGCACGAGTTCGTTTTGGTAGCCATTGACTACTTCACCAAGTGGGTAGAGGCCAAGTCCTACAAGGTCCTCACTTCCGAGAAAAGTGGCCCAGTTCATCAAAGAAAACATAATGTGCGAGATATGGGGTGCCCAACGAGATCATTTCGATAATGGGTCACACTTCGAAGGAAGGCTGCGATAGGCTGGCTGTCGAGTCGAGTTACTCGCCACAAGTCGTCCCCGCATGGACCTCGAACCAATGGAGCCGTGGAAGCCGCTAATAAGACACTCGAGCGGATCATCGGAAGATGGCCACCCGTGGTCGTGATTGGCCCGAAAAGCCGCACCTAGCACTCTGGGGCTACGTAACGTCTGTCGAAACGGCCACGGGAGAAACTCCTTTTGCCCTAACTTACGGGATGGAAGCAGTGTTACCATTGGAGTTGGAAATCCCGTCATTAAGGGTCCTCCTGGAAAACGGTGTCAATGAAGTGGAATGGTTACGCGGCCCGGCATGATGAATTAGCCACCTTGACGAGAGAAGGCTAAAAGCCATGGAACACACCCGAGCCTACCAGAGGCGAATGGCCGAGCGTTTGATAAAAAGGTCAAGGCCGGAGACATCAAAGAGGGCGACTTGGTGCTGAAAGTAAAGCCCCTACCGAGAGACAACCCCTGGGAAAATGGGAACCCGTCTGGATCGGCCCTTATGTGGTGCGAGAAAATGCGTCGGGAGGAGCAATCAAGCTTGCAGACTTGGATGGCAATCCCTTTGTCCACCCAGTCAATGGTGATAACCTCCGAAGATACTATGTCTGATAAAAAAAAAAATAAACAAAAAAAAAAGAAGAAAAAAAAAAGAAAAAAAAAGAGTGCAAAAAGAGTAATGCCCGGCTAGGCCGAAGACCCCAAAAAGGGCGCCTAGGCAAAAGACAGGCCTGCACATATAAAAAAAAAAAAAAAAAAGAAAAATCTTAGTGCAAAAAGAGTAATGCCCGGCTAGGTGAAGACCCCAAAAAGGGCGAGTCTAGGCAAAAGACGGCCGCACATGAAAAAAAAAAAATTTTTAGTTCACCAGAATGAACTACGTAGACCTGAGCCCCTTAGCCTTTCTTGTAAAAGGGGAACGTAGGCAGCCATATATGGTTCGGTCTAAGCAATAAAAAGGACGATTAAGCTTCCATGAAGTGTATCCTAAATAGTAAAGGGCATTTCAGCGGGTCCCAATCAATAAAGACATTTGAATTTCCATGAAATGTGTCTTGATTAATTTCTAAAATAATATTTCTTGTTCATTACAAGTTAAAAACTTCTTGATGAGTTCAAGCACGGTCTACCTCTTAACTCTGCTAACCTGCTAAAAAGATCTAAAATACAATAAAATGCCTAAATAAACTAATGTGTTTGCAAAATGGCAATAAGAGGATCTTGAGAAAAGACTTGTCAGTCGTCATTCGCTGAGTCTTCTTCAGTCTTCTTCCCTTTTCCTCGGCCTCGTCGAGTCTTCTTCCTTTTCTTCTCAATAATGTCGGTATCCCTCATCCCGACCTCTGGTATCCTCACTGGAGCCTCTACCAACCCCGTGTCAATGAGCGCTCTCTCTATACGAGCACGAGTCCGCACCTCCTCCCTGCGAGCCTCGGTCAAAGGAACGACCTCGGACAATCTCTTGTACCGAGCCTCCATATCCCCGACCAAGTCACCTGATTGGTTATGGCAACTCGCCTTAGCCTCGGTCTCCCTCGAGTCCTACTCGAGTCACGGTCGGCTCCCAATAAAGCTCGACGTCTATCCTCCAAGATAGCCTCGAGTCGCTCCCATCTCCCTCTCGTACCGGTCAAGTAGACGGTGGTCAAGATGGTGCTCTTCCTGCTCTGAAGATAGCCACGGGTGGGAAAGCAGATGTGTCCAAGCCCTCGAGAAGAAAGAGAAGCCGGGTTTGGATCTCTCATGTCCAATGACACCACCTCCATGGTCCGGATGTCCTCCCAATCACTCAATGGCTCCTGTAAAGCCCCAAACCTGCTGGATACCAAGCGGGGTATGTAGAAGGACGACCGGCGAGAATCACGGAACCCTCGCGGCATAAGACTCCCGAAATATCCTCACAGTGCGCAACCTCCAATGTGGTATCCACCAACGGATGTCCGAAGTGGATAGCCTAGCCATCATCGGCTCCCAGCTACCACTGTTCCTGTTGCCTAGGTGCACCTCTCCGAGAAATCACCCAAGGGCACTGAGTCGGCAAAGCCCCAGGCAAAGCCCCGAGCCTCTCCTGCAGCCACAAAGTCAACATAGCCGGACTCCCGGACCTCATGAAACGGTCTCCCCGAGCCATCCTGTCGATCCCATGAAATGTCTCTCCCAAAACCAGCGGGACAATATCCTGCCCGGCCACCAGTCTCGACCATGTCCAAGAGACCACTATGACAGATCCCCACGGACTCGGCGGTGAACAAAATAGAGAATACGCGAGAGAATGAAAGCATCCATAGCCACTGTGGTCGCGGCCATATCCGGAGACCCAAACCTGCCGGGATATCGAAAGGTCAATCCTATCAGGGCTACCATCATCCTCTCGGCCTCTCCCAAAAGGAATCTGCGGAAAAGATGCAAGCTTTACCGTCACCGGCACGTCTCCGATCAGCGGAATAGATATAGCCTCAATCTCGGGACCCCCAATCAAGGCTCTGAAGTCTTCGGGCGTTGGGACGATTTCGTTGTAAGAGAAACAAGATAAACATGTCTCAGGACATCCCGAACTTTCTTTGCGGCTCTCAACGGATCCCAATCGGGCGGGAGATCCCTCAAATGCCATAAAGACTTGATCTTGAAAGAAGAATCAAGCAGCCCCTTGTGATTGTGGAAGTTATATCTCGCCCAAGATTGAAGACCGGATAGAAAATGGTCTCGTTTCCCCCTTTCCAATCTAACGGGATTCTCCATCGCAAAATGATCAAAGATGGTGCTTTTAGGTCCAAAATATGCTCTGGGAACAATTGGGACAAGTCTAGAGTGAAAATGAAATGAAATGGCCAAGCCTTGCTTTTATTCAGAAAATAACCGGCTCGAGACAGGCGTTAGCCGCACGGCTACATTTGCCCTCAAGGCCATGCCGCACGGCTACATTAGCCCTCTGCGAGAAAAATTCTGCAGCAATCAAAGTTGCTGCCCAAGGGAGTTTTCACCCCACTTTTTCAACCCAAAACCTGTACAAAAACATATCCAGAAGCCATTCAAGCATTTATACACCATTATAAATCATTTTGGCCCATTTTCAGCCCCAATTCCAAGCAAAAAAGTCGCCCCAAGGCTTAGATAATATGCAAATTGAAAAAGCATGAATTAGAAAAGCAATTAAAACATAAATACAATGTTTTCGCCCCATCGGCGCCCAAATAAAGCAAAAAATAAACAAAGTGTGCATAAAAATTGTTCATTGTTTGTTTTTGTTCCAAATCTATTCTAGAGACCTCTTAGGCCTCCGATTCTTCTTCATCTTCATCGCTGCTCAGCTCGTAAATGCTAGCCTCCCTCATCGGGTCCTCACAGTCGCTCACATCGAGATAGATGGACATTATCGTGCCCGTACTCGGCCAGTGCTCCCGAGAATGTCGGCGTTGGGTCCCCGCCCCGAGGCATAGCACCGGAAGAGTACTCCGAGGCCGATGAGGTAGACGCTGTGCCCCCGATATGCCGTCTCTTGCGCCCAGGCTTCTGTGCATCCGCTGCCGCCTTCGAAGCGCGAGCCGGCTTCCTCGGAGAGACCGGCACATGTCCTTCCGGCCCTATTACGCCCGACCGGCCTATCGTAAGTGCGAGCTGGAACCCGAGAAAAAAGAGAAAAATCTCGGAAAATCTCAGAAAATAGCAAAAAGCGAGAAAATGCGAAAGCTAAAAGGGAATAAGACCCTAAGAGTACACTTACGGTGCTATCGGGCGGCAAGGTGTCTTGGGGCTCCCTAGCATCGGGGACGGTATCCTCATCCTCCTCGGCACTCCATGGACCACGTAGGACAAATGCGCGGGAGGGATCGGCGGGTCGATGGGCTCATCCTCCCCATATCCACGAGTGACCGCCGGCTTCACCGGCTTACGTGGCGTCCTCGGGCGCCGCTCCACAAACACGGCGTAGGGGGTGTCCATGTCAAAGTACTCCTCTGCAGCCACGCACGCCCGGTACCTCTCAATCTCATCCTCTCGGCCAATCCACGGGCTGCGGCATCCGTCTTTGGAGGATCGTGTGGAGTAATGGCGTCCAATGGAGGGACATGGCCATGCCGCCTCGAGAAACGGTCCCCCAAGTAAATGACATCACATGTCGGCCCGAAGCCACCTCCTGCGCCTCGTCACATCGATGGCATCTCCCGGCCAAGATCTCAGGATACCGCCCCGAGGGTAGAAGTCCACTCCGTCGTGCCCATCCACATTGATGACTCGGCCTCACCATTTTGTAGTCGAAGGTAATCCGGGTCTTCCCAGTGAATTTATCTCTCGCATCTCCCTCCAGCGAACCATAGCAGGGAAGATGGTGACATCACTCTGCTGGTTCCAAGGGAAGAACCCGATCACCTCGCAAAACCAGGCCTGCATGTTCAAAAAATCAAAAGGTCATTCTCTCTCTTATAAAAGTCTCAAGACAGGAAAAGAGAAAAGAAAAGAGAAAAAAAAAAGGAGACTACCTCAAGGGCAAAAGAAAAGCAGTCCATCGAAGCAGCCTTGTTCCGACTGTACATGTCCAACGAGAAGTACAACTCCGCCAATCCGGCCTCTCCCCAAGAGACCGTCCCAATCCCATCAACATCCTCCAGAGAGTCGAGGAGGCAAGTCATAGCTATCGTCCCAGAATTGGCAAAGATGGTGACTGATAGCATCAACCATATGAATGCTCTAGCCAGCTGCTGGGCAGTCACATCATTAGCTTGACAAAATTACGCATGCTAGTACGAACGCCACCTCGACATTCCGTGTCTCCATCCCGACCCTTTGGGAATCGGCTCAAACCCTACCAAAGCACGGAACTCCTCCGCCGTGATGTGGTCCCTCCAAGTCACGGGCCTCCCGGTGAACGTAAGCCCGTAATAGCGGTGAAATCGGCGGGAGTCACTGTCGGCTCTCCCGGCTCGGGTGAAAGCTATGTGTCTTGTCCCACTGTAACTCAGATAGGGCCTGGACCAAGCCCTTGCTCTTAGAGGTAATGTGGACACCCCTACCAATGGCCTCTACAAATGCATCCAAGCCGGTAGCCCTCACCAGCTGCTTGGGATTCATCCCATCCTTCTCAAAGTCCGGCATCCTCTGCCAAAGCTTGACCGCTATCTCCGACGGTCCTCTAGACTTGTTCTCCTGTAGACAAGCACATCCAAAAGAAGCGTCAGTCCTTCATATCATTTCAAAAGCATGCATATATTCAAAAGTGCACATATTTTCAAAAGAAAAGCATTCATAAAAGTTTTTCTAGCATAACTTTTGCATAAAAAACGTGTCTTTCATCACTAGAAACGCGTCATTGCTTTCCTAAAGCACAAAATCACAATTTTTTGCACATAAGCATTATCTTTCAAAAAATGGCATGCATGAATCATTTTCATCTTCCAAAATCATGTTTTCTCATTGAAAATCAGAATTTTGACCTAGTTCTAGCACAAGGCAAGAACTCCGTCTCATATTTTGAAAAAATTCTCATTCTTACTTCATTTTGCGAGAAAAAAGTGAGTCATTCTCATATTTTTCATCAAATAAAATTGCACATTGCATATTCTTAGCCTCATAGGTTGTTCATGCATCTCAAAATCATTCAAAATCCTAAATTCGGGTCAAGCCCTAAATCATTCAAAATTCAAGCAAAATCATCGGATTTGAGCAAAATGAGAATGCTTACCCCAACCGATCGCGGGTTCGTTGATTTGTGCTCCCTTCTCCCCGGATAAAGCTCCGATGGAGGCGTAAGGAAGTCATACTTCCTCTCCGTCCTCACGAGCTCCTTCCTCTTCCTTCTCGCGGCCGCCGAGATGTTTCTCCTTGCTTGCCTTGGTATGGGATTGCCCTCCGGATCCATTTCAAATCAAAGGGACGCAAAAGGGGTTGAAGAATTTCGAAAATTCTCTCTCTCTTCTCTCTCTCAGTGAAGTGGGCGGCAACAAGTGCCCAATGCCCGTTCAAAACACGATTTTAAATAACTGAAAAACAGCTTCTAGCCGTACGGCTTCTTTTCTCCATCTCATGCCGGCGGCTTCATTCGCTTCCGAGCATAAATTACAATCCCGCCCACTGGACCTTCCACTTGGGCATGCAATTTCCGTTATCTTTTAACCAAGATAACATCTCTTCGTAAAATATCCCTTATCTCTTTAGCAATCAAGCTTTATTCCCAGTCGCCTCCGTTAATTCCGTTATAACGGGATAACACTAGGTGACAACCTCCGAATTGTCAGAACTCTAAACTTGTGCTACCTCTATCCGCGAATAGTGACGTATGCCCAAGTCATTCCAACTTGTGATACCTCTATCCGCGAATAGTGACGTATGCCCAAGTCATTCCAACTTGTGCTACCTCTATCCGCGAATAGTGACGTATGCCCAAGTCATTCCAACTTGTGCTACCTCTATCCGCGAATAGTGACGTATGCCCAAGTCATTCCAACTTGTGCTACCTCTATCCGCGAATAGTGACGTACGCCCAAGTCATTCCAACTTGTGCTACCTCTATCCGCGAATAGTGACGTATGCCCAAGTCATTCCAACTTGTGCTACCTCTATCCGCGAATAGTGACGTATGCCCAAGTCATTCCAACTTGTGCTACCTCTATCCGCGAATAGTGACGTATGCCCAAGTCATTTCAACTTGTGATACCTCTATCCGCGAATAGTGACGTACGCTCAAGTTTCCCAACTTAAGTTACCTCTATCTCCGTCATAAAGAGATAGTGCCGTAAGCTCTAGCTTCCTCGTGTGACAGCCTCCGAATTGTCAAAATCTCAAGGATCCTAGACATCGTTCCTAACTATCTAGTGATGCTTGAACTACGATCAAGGCTTGAATCCTCCGGGATACGTAGGTAGCCTTTTATAAAAGGTCCAGCCATTCGACCACTTTGGTCACCCTGTTCCTTTGTCACTCCTCAGTGATAAAGCGCCCCCTCATAAAAGTTCAAATATTCGACCACTGGGTCACTCCTAGCATGTCCCAGTAGGATCAATTGCTTGACCTCCTAGGTCATTTTCTCTTCTATGTCCCCAAAGAAGAGACCGCTTTCTCTTCTTCCTCCCCCAGCGGATCCTAATTCCGAACTACGGCCTGGCTTGATTCCTCCGGGATACGTAGGTAGCCTTCCAAAAGGTTCAGCCACTTGACCACCTTGGTCACCCAATCCGTCTCGGCATTCGCCAGATCGGATCCTTTTCTATCGACAACCCCACTCGCCTTGCAAGTGACGTTGCCGAGGGGCTTCTGTAAGTACCCAAATCTGGCTCATGCCTTCCGGTTAATTTTCCCGACATTTCGGTAAATTTCCCGGTAATTCCCCGGACCTTCCTAGTGTTCCGGAAATGTCCTGGAACAGTCCAAATTTAAATTAAGGGCTGAAGGGAGCCTTCCTAATTAAGAAACACGTTTTTTTAATTAGGGAGAAGCTTCTAGAATAATGCCACCTTGCATGGTTCTAGAATGCTGAGTCATTGTGGATAAGACCGCACGGCCTCATTTGCAAAGGGCCTGCAGCCGCACGGCTTCATTAGCCTTATCCGCATCGCCTATAAATAGAGCCCTCCTCTACCCATTTTAATCATCAACAAAAAGCATAATACTCTCATAATACGAAGAAGATCCCCCAAGGAGCTGCTGGAAGTCCAAGAAGGCGAAGAAGAAGCTCAAGAAGCCATCTCCCTCCTCCTTGAAGACCCAAGAAGAACCTCTCCTCCTAGCTCCGTCCGAAGAAGCGAAGGAAACGATTGGTAACCTCGCACGCCCTAACCTTGCATTTTAATTGATATACTTGCTCATTGCATTCATATATCTTGCTTGGGACTTGGCATTTATTCATAAAGATCATATCTTTATCACCCCCTTTCCCCTTTGCATGCATTAAGACCTCATTTGTCATAAAAATGTAGTCTTTTTCATAAAGGTGCATCCTTTGCACCTAAAATCCCTATTTTCCAATAAAAATGTCATCTTTATGCATCATTTGCATACAAAGATCAAACCTTTTTCAATAAAAATGCATCCTTTGCATCAAAACCCCCTTTTTCAATGCATCATTTGCATAAAGATCATTTCTTTAAATCAAAAAGCATCATTTGCTAAAACCAAAATGTCATCTTTTCATTAAAGAGTCATTTTTTATCATGCATTTCCCCTTTCCCCCAACCTTGGAACGGACCGGTGTAAAAGTTCTCATCTTTGCATCGTTCCTTCCATTAAAGGTTCATGATTTCTTTAGGAAAAGGATAACCTTGAACCCTATATCTCCGATTATTGCTTAAGAATGAGTATGAAGCCTCTATACGAGCTCGACCGTCTTAAAGCGTAGGATTGATAGGCTAAGGACATTCCTTCCTAAAGAACCTCATCTTTGACCCAAAAGAGAGTCATTCTCTCGATCACGCAAGTCCCGAGGGTCCCGAGGTTTAAAATGCGATGATCATAAGTCATAAGATGAGGACGGGATCATAATCCCAAATACATAAATTCCAAGGAATCCCGAGCAACAACCAACAAATGGTTTGTATGTCCGGAAGATAACTTGGGACATTCCCCCCCCTTATTTTCAAACACATGCACACAAAGAAAGCACACAAGCAAACACGATTAATGAAATCTAGGGAGACTTGCTCCGGCAAGGCACTTTGGGTGAACGCCAAACGTTCTTCCCAAGGGGTAACTTAACCTCCGAACCCATAAAACCTTTTTTTCAAAGTTTTGAGGTAATCAAAATGGTGTGGCGACTCCGTTTTTTCAAATAACTCGGATGTCTTCAAACTCGCGTGAATTCCAATAAACAAAAAGAATTTCGGGCTATTCAGTTCCAAGACTGACCGGGCTCCAGAAAATTTACGTGCTTATTTGCTGCATTTCCCCCGTCCCGAAAAATCATTCCTTTAAAACACATTTTTGAAAATTTCTGTTTTAACTCAAAAAGGAATATTTTTAGGAGGCCGCACACTACGTGCACCTTATATATCCTGTACACTTTGCACGCACGTCCCTTCAACCCGGGATGGTTGTTCAGTTGCAGTCACAGACACCCTTACGATGCTTCTGGGCGCGCACGGAATCATCCCAAACTCCCCATGGCAGCCAGTGTCGATCAATGCACAGTCCGTGTCACACATTTTAAAACCGTGACTTTTGGTTGGTTTTTGGTCTAGTCCGTGTCATATAGCCCAGTTGCATACCTCCCGTAAAGGTCAAACATTAGCCCATGTCGAGAGTCGAGATCCTTCGCGCAAGCAAAACTCTGTTGAAATTCTGCCAAGGAAAATTGGCAGAATCTTGACCCTGGCATTGACTTTGACTTTGACCCGCACGAGATACGTAAGAGTCGATCCTGAGTCCGTGCCAAAAATCCAAAGATCTTTTGCGCAAGCGGAGCTCTGCCGAAATTTCGACAAGGAAAAATTGGCAAAATCTTGACCCGACATTGACTTTGACTTTAACTCACGCAACGTATGCAACGAAGTTCAATGTGACACTGTGTCATCCGTCTTTTACCGCCCGACCCATGCCTATTATCTTCTTGGACAATGCCAAAAAGACAAAACGTCAATCGCGCAAGCAAAACTCTGCCGAAATTTCGTTAAGGCTGAAAGACGAGACTTTCCCGACATTGCCTTGACTATAATCCGCATCGCTCGTGCGTTAAAAGTTCCTATGACCCACTAGACTCATTAGGAGCGTTCTTCTCTCTCAGTCGGTGGGATTCGCGTGCCCTATAGGACCCTCGCCCAGGGCTGTCCACCCTGGGAGGTCAAAATACAGGTGGAATACGAGGGGCTTATAGACGTAGTGACGGAGCCTACTGATCCAGGATCTAAAGTAGTTGCGAAAAAGAAGGGCAACCCCTTTTCCAACCAAATAGAAATTAATAAAAGACACTATTTTAAGTAAACTGAAGGATTCTTAATTTGCATATTGCTTGAGCCTTCAGCCTAAACACCTACCCCAGAGTCTAAACCTTGCCTATCCCTTTCCCGCTGCGAGAAAGAAGTGGGTGAGAATACCGGGTCAGCGGCTTGTCAGTTCAGAATTCTCAGATAGCTCGCCAGAGTCCTCAGTTTTGTCAGTCCAGAGGGTCAGAATGACAGATTTGACAGAAAACAACAGTGGTTTGGGTAACCAGATGACTAGGGAAGAAGAACTAGCCTTAGCCTTGGAAAACAGTCGTAAGGTCCATGAGGAACAGCAAGCCATACTCATTGATGCGCTCCGTCGTCATGGGGTTCAGATAGTGGTTGAGTCCAACGGTTCCCTGGTTATGGTAGAAGATGATACTCCAAAAGCAGCCATCTCAGCTTCCCCAGCCTATAACCAATGCCCTCCTCCATCTATATATGATCCTTTACCAAGGACTACCCCTTTTCAGTCTCTTCCAACATCCCAGGCCATCAGGGTTCCAACGCCCTCACCTCCTCAGATGAGACCCAGCTTTGTTCCCTACCAACAGAGAGCAAATGCCACGGCTATCCCGGTCACTCAGCCTCTGCATTACCCCATGGGACTCACTCCCTCCCCTCAGCATGAACCAAATTTCCTTATCCCAGAATTCCAATATCAACCTGACCTTTCCAACTTCGTCAACGCCTGTGAATTTGCCTATCTCCCAGACAGTGACAGCGAAGAGTCAGTCGGAAATGAGAATAGGAATGGATGGATTTACAGTGATGATGACAGTTCAGTAGAAGGAATGAACATGGAGCCAATGGAAATTAAACTCGAAGGACAAGATAGGGTAGAAAATCACAGACCTGGAATGAGGGACTGTATCACTTCAAGTGTGTCTGTCGCCTTTGCAAGGGCTCGAAAGAGAAAATGAATGCAATCTCAGATGAGGCAGGGTATGAATTCCACATCCTAGAATTCAACACTCCTTACAAAGACCTGGTTGGCGAATGGAGAAACTTGATCGAAGCTTTAGCTGAAAGAGGGAAGTGGGCTCCACCCGCCGACCTAGAACACGTAAGCGTCATTGAGGCTGAACCCCCATCGGGAAGAGTAGACTCCATTGCAGTGTTAAGGGTCACCCCTGAGACTTTGTCCGAGGAAGAATGTATGGAAGCTCTAGAAAGAGTCTTAAAGTTTGAAGCGACCCCGGTCCCCTTCCTATCTTACGACGACAGTGATGTTTTCTTGGTAATCCCTAAGTCAGAGGAAGAGTCCAGAATACCCCTTATATGGCGCCAAGTATCCCGACCTGATTTTGCCCTCATTGGTCATCAGAGTCAAGATGAAAGTTCCCACGGGAGTTACTGTAGTAATACTGAGGAGGACACAGTCGAAATGCCGAAAGGAACGGTGGAAGAGTGGTTAGCACAGAAGCCAAAAAGCCCAGAAAACCCTCCCGTGAGTGAAAAACAGGAACCTGCCATGAGGTTTGACCCCCGCAGAAGTCCTTATTGATGATGGAATCTCCCACTTCAGAAAGTGTTTGGCCAATGTCAAAGATGCCGTCAGAAGGTTGACGCCGAGAGAAAGAAAGGATATGTTTGACAGTGATGAGGAATGTGACCCCGCTCTGTTGAAAAAGTTGCTATGTCAAGGTGAGGAAGCCATTAGCAAACATCCAAACCATGGGAACGATAATTCCTGTTGCATGTTGACCCTGAAAAGCTTGAATGAGACTGTCAAGGCCTTGAGTGAGGAAGATGAAACTGAAATCAGCCAGTTGATAAGCCAATTGGGAAGTCAGAACTCAGAAAAGGCCAGAAAGCCAGTAACCTGGGATCAGATTCGGGAAGCTGCCTATGCCTCTGGTAGTGCTGTTAATCAAATTAACCAGCAGAGTTGGCCATATGCCAGTAAGAGCCCTCCTCTGACGTTGAAGGAGCCGAAGGAATCCTCCAGTAGGAATGATGACTCAAAAAAGTTTAATGTCTACGTGATGACTCGGTCTGGACAGATGAGTGTGGAACAGCCTAAGGGTGACAAAAGAAATGCCGTTTTCGAGCCCAAGACAGATAAATACCTTACAAGCCAGATGCAGAAAAGCCAGACTCTGAAAAAGAGGACCCGGTGCTGACTCAGTTGAAGTGTACTCAAGCCAATATCTCCCTATGGTCCCTGTTAACCTCCTCATACCCTCACAAACTGAATCTAGAAGAAAGTTTGGCCAAGACCATGGTGCCCATAGATGTCACCCCATATGAGGTCGTCCAGATGATTGGAAATATCCACTATGGAAATATCATTACCTTCACTGACTTGGACCTGCCAAAATATGGGGCTAGTCATAACGAACCCCTTTACATCACAGTCCAGTTGGAGGAACGCCGATTACCGAGGGTATTAGTTGACGGAGGGTCTGCAATGAACGTTCTGCCAGCAAAAATGATGGATTTGTTGGATTTGAAGCCTTCCAGTCAGACTATTAAGGCCTACGATTCCACTGCTCAGTCAGTTCTGGGGATTGCTACTCTCAAGTTGTGGTTTGGGAAAAAGGCCATGGATGTTGACTTCCAAGTGATTGACATTCCCATTTCATTTATCGCTTTGCTGGGACGACCTTGGATTCACCAGATAAATGGGGTAGCCTCTATTTTACACCAATGTGTCAAATTCCAGTCAGGTGATGGGACTATTACTACTATCTATGGATACAGTGTTACCGTGGAAGGAACCAGCACAGGAGGTATCCCGATACTGGATATCAAACATGATGATGAAGGGCTTGCCTTGACCGGATTCTCTGTAGCCTCCTCCAAAGCACAAGTGTGTTGTACCAACCTCACTGCTACCTCTGACAAAATACCTCCTGCCATGCGAATGATGAGAAAGATGGGTTATCTTCCGGGGCTTGGACTGGGTAAAAGACTTCAGGGTCGCAATGATGTCATTGACGTAAAGGAACAGACCACCCGATACGGCTTGGGGTACAAACCGAATTCTGAGGATGACAGAAAGGCTAAAGGAACAGTTCAGGAAAAACGAAGTGAAGGGATCCGTCTTCGTCCTTATAGCTTGTCTCTGGTCCAGTACTTCACAAGAGGTGGGACTCAATATAATTAAAGTGATAGTCAGATCTCCTTGAGAAAAACTCTTCTGGAAAACCTTGAGAAAGTTCGGGGAAAACCAGCAAATCCTGTTCGAAGAATGTTCCTTGACTTGCCGGACATTCCTGGGGCTACCACTACTGTTCAGAACAAGTATGCCTTCAAGGAGACCCAAAACGCTTTAAAGAGTCAACACTCTTCCCATCAGGGGTAATGGATTTCTCCGCCTTCGAGTTAGCTCTTCCAAAGATCAGCCAGATAGAAGCTGCCAGTAGTGAAGACAGTGAGTTGGGTTTGCAGAAGCTGTTTGATGAAGAGGCACCGATTCCTGACTTGATCGACTTCAGCTCAGATGACGAGGTAGTTGCCATAATTGGAGACAGTGGTGAAAAACCTTTTGATCCCCGCACTTTGGTGACTAAGACAGAGATTCCTTTAAAGAATTGGGAGACATTCTCAGGGCCGATAGCCAGCCAACAGCAAATGATCATGGAGCTTGGATTGGTACCCCGTCCCTCTCAGCCGAGTCGTGTCAAACACCCTGTCGTCCATACCCTCGAGTCAGGAGTCTTCGAATTCCAGTCCTCCGAGTCATCTGAAGGCCTCACGCCTGAGGATTATGAATATGTAGCCAATGTCATCTTTCCTTTCGCTTTGAATGAAATGACAGATCTTTCTGAGTATCCCCTTATTGCCAACTTAACAAATGATAAATTAACTAAAAACTTAACAACAGTTAATAATGAATCATTTGAACAAGATGCAAACACACTAAACGAACAATACATTAAAGATATCTTTAAGCAGGTTACAGATAAAGAGAAAAACCGGGCCCAAGCTGCCGAGGAGGTTTTGACAAGTGTTAACTTGGGTACTGTTGAGGAACCTAAAGAGACACAGATTGGAAACTTCTTCTAGGGGGTTGAACGGGACAGACTGGTCAATCTGCTTAGAGAATACATGGACGTGTTTGCATGGTCATACAAGGATATGCCGAGACAGTTCGATCGTGGAGCACAGAATCCCTCTAGCACCAGATGCTAAGCCAGTAAAGCAGAAACTGAGAAAGATCAAGCCAAAGTGGTCTCTACAGGTCAAATAAGAGATTGAGAAGCTACTGCGGGTAGGATTCATCAGAGTCATTGAATATCCGACATGGCTATCCAACATCGTGACTGTTACTAAGGCCAATGGTAAGGTGCGCTGTTGTGTAGATTTCCGGGATCTGAAAAAGGCCAGCCCCAAAGATGACTATCCCTTGCCAAACATAGACATTCTGGTGGACGCCACTGCCAACTACGAAGTCAAATCCTTCATTGATGGCTTTGCTGGCTACAACCAGATCAAGATGGCCGAGGAGGACCAGGAAAAGACAGCCTTCACCATGCCGTGGGGAACGTACTGCTATACGGTGATGCCTTTTGGGCTTAAAAATGTCGAGGCTACTTATCAGAGGGCAGCGACCGCACTCTTTCACGACATGATCCACAAGGATATTGAGGTCTATGTCGATGACTTGATAATTCATTCCAAAGGCGAGGATGGACAGCACTTTGTCAACCTACGAAAGTTCTTCAAGAGGCTGAGACAGCATTCCATGAGACTGAACCCTGCCAAATGCACCTTTAGAGTGACAAGGGGAAAAGTGCTTAGGTATATGGTCACGGAACGAGGTATTGAAGTCGATCCTCGAAAGGTCAAGGCCATTAGGGACATGTGGCCACCTCGAACCCAGACAGAAGTCAAAAGCTTTATGGGCAAACTACAGTATATCAGCCGTTTTGTCAACCAGCTGACTACCATGTGCGAGCCCATCTTCAAGCTCATGAAGAAGAATGTAGACACAGAATGGACCAAAGAATGCCAGGATGCCTTTGACCAAATCAAGGCATACCTAGTACATCCTCCAGTGCTATGCCCCCCACATAGACAGAAACCTCTTCTGCTCTATCTCACTGTCACTGATACGGCAGTTGGGGCTATGCTTGCTCAAGAGAAGAAAGACTCTCGGGTAGAAAATGCCATTTACTTTATCAGCCGGAAGCTGCAGGGAAGTGAACTCAATTACTCAGCGTGCGAAAAGACTTGTGCAGGACTAGTCTGGGTAGTCGGTAAGCTGAAGCATTACATGCAAGCCCACTTTGTGAATTTAGTCTCAAAAATGGACCCCATCAAGTACATCTTTGACAAGCCTTCCCTTTCGGTGCGTCTAGCAAAGTGGTCATTCTTCTTAGCTGAGTATGACATCAATTATGTGACGAGAAAGGCCATCAAGGGTCAATCTCTATCAGACCATCTGGCAAACTTCCCTAGTAATGAGGACCGCGGGCCTAAACCCCAATTCCCAGATGAAGGGATCTTCGTAGTTGAGCCTGAGAACCGATGGCAGCTTTTCTTTGACAGAGCTGCTAACAAGAGAGGAAACGGCGTAGGGATGCTACTGGTCGATCCGAAAGACAAGCACACGCCGATAGCCATCAAATTGAACTTCCCTGCCATGAATAATGTCACCGAGTATGAAGCTTGCATTGTTGGTTTAGAGGCTGCCCTAGAAAGGAACGTCAAGGAGCTCGAGGTCTATGGAGACTCAGCCATGATCATCAACCAGGTCTCCAACAAGTGGAAGACTGTGGATTCTAATCTTCAGAGGTATCATGCCTACATGGAAGAGTTGACTGAGCAGTTCAGAGAAGTGACTTTCCATTACTTGTCGAGGGACAAGAACACATTCGCAGATGCTTTAGCTACTCTAGCCTCATTGGTAGAGATCCCCGAGGGAAAGGCAATAAAACCATTCAGAGTGGGTAGAAGAGAAGCCCCGGCTTTCTGTTGTGAAATAGACTTGGGACCCGAGCCTGTCAAAGAACCCTGGTACAGTCAGATTTACCAATTCCTCAAAGATGGGAAATCAGCTTTCAGAGATGAAGAAGGTAGACCAAAAGAAGGCATCAAAGCCAAGAGCTTGCAAGCCCTGAAAAGGTTGGCCTCCCATTATGTCATTCTAGGGGGCGACCTGTACAAGAAACGGTACCAAGGACCACTCCTCATGTGTGTCACCCAAGAAAGGGCCAGAGAATTGATGACCGAAGTCCACAATGGTCCCTGCGGTCCTCATATGAATGCTAGAGCATTGATGCAAGTGATCCTCAGAATGGGTTACTATTGGATTTCCATGGAAACAGACTGTGTCCAGCATGTCCGACAGTGCGACAAATGCCAACGGTTTGCCAACCTCAACCATCTTCCGCCTCATGACTTGTACTGCATGAAGACTCCTTGGCCGTTTGCAACTTGGGGTATTGACGTGATAGGGAAGATAGCCCCAGCAGGAAGCAATGGGCATGAATTTGTGTTAGTGGCAGTCGACTACTTCACCAAGTGGGTAGAGGCCAAATCCTATAAGGTCCTCACTTCCTGAAAGGTGGCCCAGTTTGTCAAAGAAAACATTATGTGCAGATATGGGGTGCCCAATGAGGTCATTTCAGATAACGGGTCACACTTTGAAGGGGACTGCGATAGATTGCTGTCAGAATTCAGAGTCACTCGCCACAAATCGTTCCCGTACAGACCTCAGACTAATGGAGCCGTAGAAGCTGCCAATAAGACGCTCGAGCGGATTATCCGAAAAATGGCCACCCGTGGTCGTGACTGGCCTGAGAAGCTGCATCTGGCACTCTGGGGCTACAGAACGTCTGTCAGAACAGCCACGGGAGAAACTCCCTTTGCCCTAACTTATGGGATGGAAGCAGTGTTGCCAGTGGAGTTGGAAATCCCGTCACTAAGGGTCCTCCTGGAAAACAGTGTCAACGAAGTAGAGTGGCTGCGCAGCCGGCACGACGAGTTGGCCCTGCTTGATGAGAGAAGACTAAAAGCCATGGAGCACACCCGAGCCTACCAGAGGCGAATGGCCAGGGCATTCGACAAAAAAGTCAAGGCCAGGGACATCAAAGAAGGTGACCTAGTGCTGAAAGTGAAGCCCCCCACCAGAGACAACCCCCTGGGAAAGTGGGAACCTGTTTGGATTGGCCCGTATGTGGTGCAGAAGATACTATCGGGAGGAGCAATGAAGCTTGCGGGCCGAGACGGCAATCCATTTATCCACCCAGTCAACGGTGATAAGCTCCGAAGGTATTATGTCTAAAAAAAATACATATATATAAAAAAAAGAAGAAAAAAAAAAGAAAAAGAAAAAAATTTTAGTGCAAAAAGAGTAATGCCCAGCTAGGCTGAAAATCCCAAAAAATGGCGGTCTAGGCAAAAGACAGGGTTGCACATAAAAAAAAAATTAGTGCAAAAAGAGTAATGCCCAGCTAGGCTGAAAACCCAAAAAAGGGCGGTCTAGGCAAAAGACAGGATTGCACATAAAAAAAAAGGACCAAAAACAAAAATCCCGATAGTTCACCAGAATGAACTACGAAGACCTGAGCCCCTTAGTCTTTCTTGTAAAAGGGGAACGTAGGCAACCAGAAATGATTCGGTCTAAACAATAAATAAGACATCTAAGTTTCCATGAAACGTGTCTTGAATAAGTTCTAAGATAAATATCTCTTGTTATTTACAAGTCAAAAACATTTTGATGAGTTCAAGCACGGTCTACTCTTGACTTTTCTAACCTGCTACAAAGACCTAAAATACAATAAAAGGCCTAATAAACTATTTTGTTTGCAAAATGGCAATAAGGGAATCCTTGGAAAAGATCTATCAGTTGTCATTCACCGAGTCCTCCTTGTTTTTCTTCACTCTACCTCGACCTTGTCGAGTGTTCTTCCTTTTCTTTTCAATGATGTTGGTCTCCCTCATCCCAATTTCAGGTATCCTCACTGGAGCCTCCATCAAACCCGTGTCAATAAGTACCTTCTCAATCCTGGCACGAGCTCGTATCTCCTCCCTTTGAGCCTCAGTTAGGGGAGCAACTTCCGAAAGCCTCTCATACCGGGCTTCCATATCCCTAAAGAGGTCACCCGAGTGGTTATGAGAGCTAGCCTTAGCCTCAGTCTCCCTCAGAGTCCTGCTCGAGTCGCAGTCAGCCCCCAATAAAGCCTGACGTCTCTCTCCCAAAATGACCTGAGTCGCTCCCATCTCCCTCTCATACCAGTCTAAGTAGGCCGTGGTCAAGATGGTACTCTTCCTGCTCTTGAGAATGGCCCTTGGTGGGAAAGCAACATAGGTCCAAGCCTTCGAGAAAAATGAGAAGTTAGCTGGATCCCTCATGTCCAAAGGCACTACCTCCATGGTACTAATGTTCTCCCAGTCATCTAATGGCTCCTGCAATGTCCCAAATTGCCTGGATACTAAGCAGGGTATGTAGAAGGATGACCAAGAAAGCCCTGGAACCCTCACTATGTAGGACTCCTGAAATGCCCTCCGAGTCTGCAACCTACAGTGAGGCACCTGCCAGTGAATGTCAGAGGTAGATAGCCGAGCCATCATCAGCTCCCAGCCACCCTGATCCTGCTGACTAGGTGCACCCCTCCGAGAGATCACCCAAGGGCACTGAGTAGGTGGAGCCCCTGGCAAAGCCTCAAGCCTCTCCTGTAACCACAAAGTCAGCACCGCTGGGCTCCCAGACCTCATGAAATGGTCCCCCTAGCCATCCTATCAATACCATGCAGAGTCTCACCCAAAACCAGTGGGATAATATGCAATCCCTGACCATGTCCAAAAGGCCACCATGACAGACCCCTATGGACTCAGCAGTGAACAAAAATGAGAACACGCAGAGGACAAAGGCATCCATGGCCACCGGGGTTGTAGCCGTATCCGGAGACCCAAACCTGCCCGGGATATCAGAAAGGTCGATCCTGTCAAGGGCTACCATCATCCCCTCGGCCTCTTCCAGAGAAATTTACAGAAAAGATGCCAGCTTTACCGTCACCAGCAAGTCTCCGGTCAGAGGAATCGACACGGCTTCAATTTCTGGACCCCCAATCAGTGCCCGGAAGTCCTCAAAGGTTGGGACGAGCTCATTGTAAGAAAAGCAGTAAACATGTCTCCGGACGTCCCAAAACCTCGCTGCGGCTCTCAAAAGGTCTCAATCGGGCGGGAGATCCTTCAAATGCCATAAAGATTTGATCTTGAAGGTGGTATCGAACAGCCCCTTGTTGGATTGGAAGTTGCATCTCATCCAAGATTGAAGATCGGACAGAAAATGGTCCCTTTTCCCCTTTTGCAATCTGATTGGTTTCTCCATTGACAGTGATCAAAGTTGATGACTTTTGGCCAAAAATATGCTCTGGGATCAGTTGGGACAAGTCTAGGGTGAAAATGAAATGAAAAAGGTCATTCCTTGATTTTATTTGAAAAAAACCAGTTCAGACAGAACTTCCAGCCGCACGACTTCTTTGCCCTAGGACCTGGCCGAACGGCCTCATTTGCTTGCTGCAGAAAAAAATCTGCAGCAGCTCTTGCTGCTGCCCAAGTGGAATTTTCACCCCACTTTCTTAATGAAACCTGCTTAAAAACATGTCTAAATACCATTCATGCAATCATATATCATCATAAATCATTTTGGCCCAGTTTCAGCCCCATTTCCATGCAAAAAGCTACGCCGAGGCTCAAGTAATATGCAAATTCATAAAGCATGAATAGAAAAAGCAAATAAAATACCATTACATTGTTTTCGCCTCCTTGGCGCCCAAATAAAATGAAAAATAAACAAAATGTGCATAAAAGTGTTCATTGTTTGTTTTCTTCCTCCTAGATCAATCCTAAAGAATCCTAAGCCTCCGACTCCTCGTCGTCGCTGTTCAGCTCATAGAAGCTAGGATCCCTCATCAAGTCCTCGACGTCACTCACGTCAGATAGATTGACATTCACGTGCTCATATTCCGCCAACTGCTCCAGAATGCCCGTGTTGGGTCCATGTCCCCGAGACATGGTACTGGTGGATGAGGTCGGATATCCTGAGGCCGATGAGGTAGAGGATGTGATCCCAACGTGCCTCCTTTTGCGCACGGGCTCCTGCACATTCGCCCCAGCCCTGGAAGCGCAAGCCAACTTCTTCAGAAGGGACCGACACACATCCTTCCAGCCTCTGTTCTGCCGTACCAAGCTGTCATAGGAACGAGATGGAACCTGCGAGAAAAGAGAAGCAAAACTCAGAAAAGCTCAAAATCGCAGAAAGCAGAAAAATCCAAAAAAAGGAAGAGACCCTATAGGTACTTACAGTGCTGTCAGGCGGCAAAGTATACTTGGGCTCCCTCGTGTCAGGAACAGGTATCATAAACCTCCTCGGTACCCCGCTGACCACGTAGGAGAGATGAGCAGGAGGCATAGGCGGGTCAGTCGGCTCTGCTTCCCCGTACCCCTGAGTGACATCCAGCTTCACCAGCTTCTGCGGCGTCCTCAACCGCTGCTCCACAAAGGTGGCATACGGGGTAGCCAAGTTAAAATACTCCTCGGCCGCCACGCCAGCCTGATACCTCACTATCTCATTCTCTGACCAGTCCCTAGGCTGCAGCATACGCGGTGGAGGATCGTGAGGAGTGATGGCGTCCAAAGGAGGGACATGGCCATGCTGCATGGAGAAGCGATCCCCCAAGTAAATGACATCACACGTCAGCCCTGTCAACGACCTCCTCTGCCTAGTCGCCTCCAAGGCATCCCCTAGCAAAACCTCCGGGTATCTCCCCCAAGGATAGAAATCAACCCCATCATGACCATCCCTGTTGATGACGGGTCTCACCATCTTGTAGTCAAAAGTGATCTGGGTCTTCCCGGTAAACTTGTCTCTAGCCTCTCCCCTCCAGTGAATCATGGCCGGGAAGATCTCCGGATCACTCTGCTGGTTCCAAGGAAAGAACCCGATCACCTCACAGAACTAGACCTGCATGTTCAAGACAAATAGGGTCATTTCTCTCATAAAATTCTCAAGACAAAAAAGTAAAAGAGATAAAAGAAAGAGAGACTACCTCAAGTCCAAAAAAAAAGCAATCCATAGAAGCAGCCTTGTTACGGCTGTACATATCCAAAGAAATGTAAAGCTCAGCCAATCCAGCCTCACCCCAAGAGACCGCCCCTACCTCATCCAGATTCTCCAAAGAGTAGAGCAGGCAAAGCATAGCCAACGTCCCAGAATTCGCAAAAATGGTGACTGACAGCATCAACCACAGAAAAGCTCTCGCGAGCTGGTGGGCAGTCACCTCATTGGCGGCAAACCCTTGCATGCACTCCAGGACCGCCACCTCCACATACCTCGTCTCCATCCCAAGCCCCTTAGGACGGAGGTCAAATCCCACCAAAGCTCTAAACTCCTCTGCAGTGATGTGATCTCTCCAGGTCACAGGCCTCCCAGTGAACTGCAAGCCTGTAATAGCAGTGAAGTCGGATGGGGTCACCGTGATCTCTCCCTAGCTGAGATGAAAGCTGTGGGTGGTGTCCCACCAGAACTCTGAGAGGACCTGGACTAGCCCCTTTCTCTTAGAGGTCACATGAATACCTCTACTAATAGCATCAATGAACAAATCAAGGCCGGTAGCCATCACCAACTGCTTGGGATTCACCCCATCCTTCTCGAAGTTGGGCATCCTATCCCACAACTTCATAGCAACCTCAGAAGGTCCCCTCGACATGTTCTCCTGTAGGAAAATGCAACAAAAAGATGTGTCAGTCCTTCATTTCATCTCAAAAGCATGCATATATTCAAAAAGTGCACAGAAAAGCATTCATAAGAAATTTCTAGCATCCTTTTTCTCATCCCAAGCATATTGCCCTCTCAAGAACAAAATTCCAATTTTCAAAATTCTTTGCACATAAGCATTAACTTTTCTAAAATGGCATGCATGAATCCTTTTCATCGTCCAAAATCCCATTTTCTCATCCATGATCAGAAATTGACCTAGTTCTAGCACATGCAAGGGCTCCGTCACATTTTAGACATTATTTTTCTTACTTTATTTTCAAAAAATGGATCATTCTCATTATTTTTCAAATAAATTGCACATGCATGTTCATTTATATCCTTAGTCTCATAGGTTAATCATTAAAATTCCAAAATCATCAACAAAAATCATAGGAAAATTTGAAAAATTCCTAAAAAATTGGGTTAAGCCCTAAATCAATCAAAATTCCAATCAAAATTGACGAAATCAAGCAAATCAAGAATGCTTACCCCAATAAATTGAGGTTTCGTAGATTTGTGCTCCCCCCTACCGGAATAAAGCTCAGACGGAGGCGTATTGAAGTCATACTTCCGCTCCGTTCGAACGAGCTCCCTCCTCCTCCTCCTAGCGGCTTTCGACAAGGTTCTTCGTGCTTGCCTAGGCACTATGTTCCCTTCTGGATCCATCCTAAGCCAAGAAAGCAAGAGAATTGAAGAAATTTGAATTTTTCTCTCTCTCCTCTCTCCCTCTTCCTCGGCAGAAGAACAAACAGCAATGCTGTTTGCTCGTTTCAAATGCTGTTTAAATGATCTGGTAAAAATAAATTCAAATCCGTACGGCTTCTTTTTCCCCCATCTCTCGCCGGGCGGCCTCATTCGCTCTGAGCTAAAATTACACTTTTGCCCCTGGACTTTTCACTTAGGCATACAATCCCCGTTATCTCTTAACCAGAGTAACGCTGTTTCCAAAGGATATCCGTTATCTCTAAGGAGAATCAACTTTCCTCCCGAGTCGCCTCCGTTACTTCTGTTATAACGGAATAACGCTAGGTGACATCCTCCGAATTGTCAAAACCCTAAACTTTAGCTACCTCAATCTCATAGATAGTGAAGTACGCTTCAGTTTCTCTAAGCTTTAGCTACCTCTATCTCATAGATAGTGAAGTACGCTTAAGTTCTTCAAACTTAAGCTACCTCTACCTCATAGATAGTGAAGTACGCTCAAGTTCTCCAAACTTTAGCTACCTCTATCTCATAGATAGTGAAGTACGCTCAAGTTCTCCAAACTTTAGCTACCTCTATCTCATAGATAGTGAAGTACGCTCAAGTTCTTCAAACTTTAGCTACCTCTATCTCATAGATAGTGAAGTACGCTCAAGTTCTTCAAACTTTAGCTATCTCTATCTCATAGATAGTGAATTACGCTCAAGTTCTCCAAACTTTAGCTACCTCTATCTCATAGATAGTGAAGTACGCTCAAGTTCTCCAAACTTTAGCTACCTCTATCTCATAGATAGTGAAGTACGCTCAAGTTCTTCAAACTTTAGCTACCTCTATCTCATAGATAGTGAAGTACGCTCAAGTTTTTCCAACTTTAGCTACCTCTATCTAGTCGATAGCGACGTAAGCTTTAGTATCTTCAGGTGACAACCTCCATTAATTGTCAATCAGGTGACAACCTCCCTTAATTGCCAATCAGGTGACAACCTCCATTAATTGTCAAATTAGGTGACTCCTCCATTAATCGTCAAAACCTCAAGGATCCTAGACATGTTCCTAACTATTTAGTGATACTTGAACTACGACCAAGGCTTGATTCCTCTGGGATACGTAGGTAGCCTTTCATAAAGGTCCAGCCATTCGACCACAATGGTCACCCTCTTTCTTCATCACTCATCAGTGGTGAAGTAGCCTTTCATAAAGGTCCAGTCATTCGACCACAATGGTCACCCTTTTCATTCATCACTTCTCAATGGTGCATGATCCTTTCATAAAGGTCCAGCCATCCGACCACAATGATCACCCTTTTCATTCATCACTCCTCATTGGTGCATAAGCCTTTCATAAAGGTCCAGCCATTCGACCGCAATGGTCACTGGTAGGCTTAGTCGCACACCTACTAAATTAAACCGGGACTTGGCCACAAGAATGTAGCAAAGGTAAGTCCAGGGTCGAACCACTAAAGAACGGTTATTGATTACGAACTAGTTACGGACAAATGGGAGATTTGTTTGTTGATGAATTAATTCCTAAAAACAGAAATTAAACTAATTAACAGCAAAAACAAGGATATAGAAACACTTTAGATTTGATTCCGTCCCCACCTAATTAGCCAATTATCATTGATATCTCTTTTCACTGTCACCCTATTCACCTGATCACAAGATCTGTTTCAATCTCTGTTTCTTCTTTCAGAATAGTTACTAGCAGTGGCACACTCACTAGAAACCCTAATTAATAAATTAATCTAACTGGCACAGTCTAGATCGCAGAATTAATTGATGAACGGTTTAAGAAACTAAGATCAAGAATGCTTTCTATGATTGTTTCACACAGATAATCATCTAATTTTACCCACTTCACAATTTACCATGGCACATGCATAAATCGTAAAGATGCTACTCATGAATTTCCTACACTGGCACAGTTATAGAAAACTCTAGCTAAGATTCATAAAAAGAACTAGTGAATTGATCAGGTTCACAAACCCTAGTTATAAATCTAAAATAAACACAAGTAAAATTATGAATAGGGATAAACAGATTGAAAAGAAAAATACCTCAAATTGATTAATAGGGGTTCAAGAAATCAAATCCAAAGCAATTGATTTAAGCTTCCATGGAGGAATTCAAATCTCTCTAGAAAAAGTAAAAACTCTAGATGAACCCTAAAATAATTGTTAAAAGGAGTATATATACTCCTTCCTAATAATACTAACCTAATCTCCAAAAATTAAAAAAAAAAAATTGAAAAAGAAAATAAAATAAATTCAATTCAATTCTCTCCTGCATGGTCAACTCTCCTTCTCGGTCCAAGCGCTGCCCCTAGGCTTCCGTACGTGCTGCCTTGAAAGCTTAATTCAATTTCTTACTTTCTGATTTCTGCCTTGGTCCTCCAAGTTTCAGCTTCTTGCAGTTTGATCCCTGAAACTTCACCAATTTGCAAAACAGTCTTCCGCTTCAATATCTTAACTTTGACTCCTCGAGAGTATTACATCCGAATATGAAATAAAACACTCAAATACCCTCAAATTACAATTAAACCCCAAAAATACATTTTAGTCGAAAATTACATAAAACTAATCTAAATACATGAAAATAACAATTTAAGCTCCTAAAAACCTAGAAAATAATGGTATAAAATCCGTCCCATCAGTCACCCCCTTCATTCATCACTCCTCAGTGGTGCATTAGCCTTTCATAAATGTCCAGCCATCCGACCGCATTGGTGACCGTGTTCATTCATCACTCCTCAGTGGTGGAGTAGCCCCTCACAAAGGTCCAGATACCTGATCACATTGGTCACTTCCTTTATCTAGCATATTCCTAGTAGGATCAGTCATTTGACCTCCTAGGTCACTTTCCTTCATCTTCCTAGCAAGGAACCAGTTTCTCTTCGCCATTCCCCAGCGGATCTTTCTCGAACTACGACCTGACTTGATTCCTCCGAGGTACGTAGGTAGCCTACTTTAGGTTCACCCAATTCGTCACATATTGTAAGTACCCCAATCTGGATCACACCCTTTCAAACACACGGGAAGCACCGCAGACTCATCAAACGCAGTCTCGACGACCCCTCTCACTCAAAACCCTCTCTAAACCCCCAACCAAACCAAGGGAGGAGCCTTCCTGGGATAAAAAGGGACAAAAGGACCTTTCGGGAATTTTCAGGAAATTGGGAAAGCAATATTGGTCCGTACGGACCTCTTTGTTGTCATAATTACTGAATCTCCTTAAAGTCCACAATATTCCCTCAAATCCCGGGGAAAATGATTACCCCCCTGCAGAGTTGGTCCGTACGGACCTCTTTGCATGTCAACTTGGTCCGTACGGACCTTATTGCACAGGGAACATCATAATTGCAAATATTCCTCCATCATCACAGATTCCCTCAAATCGAGGAAAACCAAAAGTCTGGATTACCAGGGAGGTCCGTACGGACCTCTTTGCACCAAATCTGGCACTATAAATAGAGGGCTCCCCCTCCTCATTTTCACACACCTCCCACTTCTCTCTTCCTCCCTAGGCCTTCTGGCTTCCCTTCTAAGTCCTTTCGAGGCATTCCCGGCCCCTTTCGGATCCTTCCGAGGCCTTCCGAGCCCCCTCGTGGTGCTCCGAAGCCTCCCCGAGCGCTCCCGAGACGCTCCCGCGCTGCCCCGAGGCACTCTCGAGGTACTCTGAGGCCCCTCGTGGTACTCCGAGGCCTCGTCGGTCTTTCCACGGTGTCCCGCTCTTTCCGAGTCAAACCGGCGATCCCAAACCACGCCGAAACTCTGCCCGAGTGACTCCTGCCACCACAACGCACGCCGAACCTCTGCCCGAGTGATCCCGACGATCCCCACGCACGCCGAACCTCTGCCCGAACGCAGCCTACAACCTCAACTCACGCCGAAACTCTGTCCGCAGACAACCGGTCCCTCCCGAAGCAATCCAGATCCATACCGGAACGCTACTCCGACCTCAAACACTATTCCCCAGCGGAAGACAGACGCGAACCAACATTGGTAAGGCTTCCTTCTATTACTATTTCAATACATTTTCATACATAGCATACAATGTAGACATCCGATACAGCATGCATTTTTAAAAGCACACACACACAAACACAACATTTAAAGGATATTAGGGGTATCCGAAAGACTCGTTTTACGAGGCTACTCGGGTGAGCTCTAATATTCTAATATTCTCTTCCCGGGGAGTCATCTGACCTCCGAACTCAAAATCTCATCACACAAAAACAGTTTAAAATTATCTTTAAACTGATGCCCTTTTTCAATGTTTTGGGCTTAATAAAAACGGCGTGGCGACTCTACAAAGCAAAACACGGCGAGACAGCCGCTCCAACGCGAAAGATGCCAGATGCCGGGGCTGCGAAGCCTTTCTCGGATCCGGGCTATTTCAGTTGGCGACTCTGCTGGGGACATTTTGTTTTAAAAAACTTTTAAACAAAACAAAAGATTTTTAAAACGATGATGAGGGTCAAACTTTCATTTTACCCCTTCCTTTAACTATTGTGTGTGTGTGCACGTGCTTCGTTTTTATTTTACAAAAAAATAAAAATACAAAAAAAATGCATCAATATACATCTGTGCATACATTTAAAATTCTTCAAAAACTTCGTTTTACTCGTAAAAGAATTTTAGAGACCGCACACTACGCGCACTGCTGCCTCGGTTACACCGCACGCTACACGCACTGCTGCCTCGGATACACTGCACACTACAACCCTCAACCCGGAGTGGTCTCAGTTGCAGTCCGTTAGGTCTTCCTAGGCCTCTTGGACGCGCACGGGATCATTCCAAACATCCCATCCTAGCCAAGCGTCAACCCTGCACGTTTGAGTCTTGAGTCACACTCTGTCCAGACTCGGTTGGTTTTTACCAGCCTCCGTGTCATACGGCTGGATACATATACCATGCCGGCCATTTTGAGTCAAGGCTCGGAACTCAAGATCCCTTGCGCAAGCAAAGCGATGAAAGGTCATGCTAAAATCTTGACCTGATCTTGATTTCCGAAGCTACACCCAGACGATGTTCCGTCCCGGATATACATCCATGCTCGCATGACACCATGTCATCACGCCTTTGATACGTCACCCATGACGATATGACCCAGCCTAACGCCTAACGTCACGTATCCCTTGCGCAAGCAAGGTAAAGAGAGGTCATGCCGAACTCTTGACCTGATCTTGACTGAGTGGCCGGCTTGGTTCACTATTCACATGGCTAACGCATCAAAACGAACATGACAGGCTCGGTCCTTAGGTTCGATTTTTCTTTTAGGCCGGTGGAAACCGCTTGCACTATAGGACCCTCGCCTGGGGCTGTCCACCCTGGGAAGTCGAAATACAGGTGCAAAACGAGGGGCTTATAGCCGCACGTATGGTCTCCACGACCCAGGATCTAGCATAGTTGCGAAAAAGAAGAGCAATCTTTTCCAACCTACCTAGGATCCTGAGAAAATACTGTTTTAAGTAAATTAAAACAACAAAAAAAAAATCAGAAAATAAAAGAAACGGAAACCGCATGCCACGTGAGCTTTCCCCTTTTATCCCGTTAGGCCATTCCTGTGTCTAAACCTTGCCCGTCACCCCCTCCAACTAACAGAGAGTGGTTGAGAATCCCTGGAAGCCGCCTTTTCGCATCGAGGTCACAAATTCCGATAGCCCTTCCAGTTCAACGGTCCGCACCGTCCGATACTCCCCATGACGGGATCAATGTATAACAAAGAGGGAAACGGAACCCCGCCACTAAGGAACCTCCAGGACAATGGAGGAGGTGCTGCGAGCCTTCGAAACCATCAAGAAGCGCCAAGAGGAACAAAGAAGCTCGGATCGTCGACACCTTACGTCTTCGAGGAACAGCTGCGGTTCCCAACCCGACGGAACCTTTGTTCTCATAGAGGACGAAGATATACCGCTCCCAGGTTTCTCAAAGCTATCGGCGAGTCCCGCCTCCGCCAAGCTACGAGATCCCAAAGCAACGCAGCGCCTCTCGCTCAAAGCTCCCCTCGGGCGTCGGGCCAAGCAGCCCGACATGCCCGCCAAGACGGTCGGTTTCCGGCTGCGCACATCAAGCTTTCGCACCAACAAAGACACATACGTGCTCGCCCGCGTATCCCAATGCATCTCGGTATCCCCAGATTCAATCCTTTGCCTCTATACGAGCCTCGCAACCACAATCAAAAGTCCCCATTCTTACCAAGGACAGGGCGTCCCGAGCGGATATCCCGACATCTCAAGCTTGCCACCGCTAGTCCGCCAATTGGGGCTAACGAATCATTTCCGCTTCCCAAACACAACCCTAGCGGACCCGGCAATCACGCCTCAACTTCAACACCCCGGGGTATGGGGTTGGTATACACTCAACTACCTCCCAAGACTCCCGAATGGCGATCCCATCGCCCAATCCACCTCCATCTTCGGTTTCCGTCCCCGAAAACGGTAACCCACCTCGCATAGTGATCCTCACATGGCTTGGCCGATCGAACAAATGAAGGACATGCAAGGCAAGCTAGCTAGTTCTCGGAAGGACTCCCTCCGCCTACCGATCCGAACAAAGTGGTCCCTCTCCTCCAAAGTTCGGGATGCCGGAAATGGAAAAGTTTGACGGAATGTAATGCCCAAAACCCACATCGACACCTACGTCCCGGGTATGAGAGCCAAAGGGGCAACCCTCAACAAATGGCGATCATTTTCAGCATTCCCTCAAATCCACAAAGACTAAGGTGGTTCCTCAATGTGAAGGCGTAAAACCGCTCCACGTGGGATCGGATCGGTGAAATCTTCCCGGAGAAGTACCGCGCCAATCTTGAATGGGAAACAAACCGCCATGACCCGCAAGCCACCGAACAAAAGGATGACGAACCAAGAGCGAATTCTACAAAAGATGGAACTGGAAGCTAAGCGAGATAATGGATCCACTTTCCAAAGAAGAGCGAGATGGACATCTTCCATTCTGCCTCAAGCCATCTTTGAGAACCTTGATCGGCCACCATTTCTACCCGGATCTCCGTGCCATGGTCAACGCCGGGACAAAGTTTGAAAAGACTCACGAGTCTTCAAAAGGCAACGGCATCCCCTGCCTCATCTTACCGCTATCGAACAAACACAGCAACTTCAACTCTGCCCGACCAAAGGAAAGGAAGCGGCCGGAGCAGTGCACTACATTCGGAACGGAGCTCAAGTAAACCGCGATCAAGCGGCCCCAAAGAATAGCAATCCCCCTCGCTTCCCACAGTTCCGGCATTTAGATAACTCCGGAAATGCCCTTGGGTCAAGTATTTGAAGCTTTGGTGAAGCGAAATCTTCTCAAACCACTCGAGAATTTCCAACCGAAGACCCTCAAACCCAACATGGATATGAGCAAACACTGCGCCTTCCACAACTACCCGGCCACACCACCGACAATTGCTTCGTACTCAAGCGGGTGGTCCAGGCTCATTGAGGAGGGAAAATTGGAACGCCCTCGTGGTCCCAATATCATCGGAAATCCATTCCCCAGGAACGACGGGGTAAACTCAATAGCCTTTGACGAAACTCCAAGCGAGAGCGGACCCCCTGCAATTTCCGAGACCGTCGGCATCTTTGTCAACCTACGACTGGGAGCGTGAAACCAGTAGTCAAAAGATCTCGTGACCGGGAATTCCGACAAGAATGCCCAAGGGCCACTTGTCTCCCTACGATCTTTGCCCCGGCCAAGGCATACAAATGGATGGATCGAACGTTCCCCCGTAAGAGACTCGAGCCAAACGGTAGCACGGGAAGCGGTTTAGCCTTCACAGACGATGACTTGCCAATATGTGATAATCGGCACAACGAATCCCTCCTCATCCTCATAAAAATAGAGATGTTCTTCCTCCCGAGCGTCTTGATTGATATCGGCTCCGCGATCAACATCATCGCTTTAAGCACACCGAAACGACTCCGCATCGGCCGTTCTCTGATAAGGCCTTCACCTCGGGTAATCCGAGCCTACGATTCCACTGCACGACCAATCGTAGGAGTCATCAATCTGAGAATCCAATTCGACGTACAATTGGAGTCGGTAGAGTTCCAAGTCGTGGAAATCAAACCAACCTTCTGCTTTGTTGGGACGGCCTTGGATACATCGGATGAAAGCGGTATCATCTACTCTTCACCAATGCGTGAAATTCATCAATGCCAACGGAGCGATCGAAGTGATCCGCGGAAGCGGTGCAATGGCAAGTGCTTGGCCGGCAAGCTATGACCCGAAGAAGGTCCCGACATGACCGAATACTCTTCCCCGAGATGATTCTCCTACCTGTCCCGCTACGAAGTGGATCCTTACATCTACGCTCTAAGCCGCGACGAGCCGGAAATTGAAGAACTTCATGGGCGGGATGACAACTCGATATATGCGACGTGAAGAATGCTTGAGAGAGGATCAAGAGATGGATGCCCTAATGGAGATTGATCGAGGAGTAGACCCTTACTTCGCCGAAAACCCTCTTGCAAGGCGGCTCATCACCAATCCCCGGTACAAGACAACCCTCTAGCCGACACTCTCGGATCTTACGGGGACAGCCATCACGGCTTAGTTCAATTCAACATTCCGGTGTCCGACCTGGACGAACAGTGGCGCAACCTCCTCCAAGGCTTAATCGGGGAAGGAGATATAGCATGCCCGCTCGAATCGGACATTGTGAACGTCGTCCAAGCAAAGATCCCGGATAAAGAAGCGGATTCTATGAAAGTAATCAACATCGGCAAGAATCCACTCCGAATCGGCGAATGCTTCGCCCTCCTAGAAGTAGCCCTCGGCGACTTCTATCATCAAAAACCCCAGGCCGGTGGCAACACTAATGGAGGGACATCATCGGGGGAGCAGCCAAAAACCTCCGCGATGCGGTTTGAAATCGAACCGCATGCAAGCTACTTTCCGGGACTCATGCCAAGGGAAGATTGGCCACCCGAATCCAAAGCACCACTCCCTCTCTAGAGCTACGGCCATCCGAGAGTAATGAAGCTGGTCCAATCCCTCGTCGCCTATAGTCTAGCTTCGAGTCTTGTTATCTGTGTATTCACATCTTTTGAGTCTTTTGACGGCTTTACGCCCGACGATTGTGAATCTTTGGTCAACAATGTACAGTCTTCACGCTTTCAATAAAAGGTCCGACCTTCCTAAAAAATCATTTCATTGCATCTTTAACAAATGATGATATTAACTAATCAAAACAAGTTAATAACAATTCATCTATACAAAAGACAAACACATTAATTAAATAAATGCATCAAGCAAACATTTAAGCATGTTGTCAAACGAGAGAAAAACCGGGCCCAAGCTGCCGAGAAGGTTTTAATCACAACGATTTGCAAGATTGCTGAAGAGCCAAAGAGACGCAAGTCCGACGCCATTTCCAGCACAAACCAGATCTTCCCACACCTCAAGAGCGGGGAAACCACCTTCATGAACAAGGAAGACCCACACACAGGAGGGGTCAAAACCAAGAGCATCATGGCCCTAAAACGCCTTGCCTCTCACTTCGTCATCCTCGGGGACATGCTATACAAGAAACGCTACCACGGGCCACTCCTACGCTGCATCAGCCAAGAAGAAGCAAGCAAGTTCATGAACGAAGTCCACAATGGGGCTTGCGGTCCCCACATGAACGCGAGCCACGATGCAAATCATTCTCGGGATGGGCTACTACGGATCTCCATGGAGGCGGATTGCATCCACTTTGTCCGAAAGGCTGCGACAAGTGCCAACGGTTCTCCAACCTCAATCATCTGCTGCCCCACGATCTCTGCTGCATGACTACACCTTGGCCCTTTGCCACTTGGGGAATTGACGTCATCGGGAAAATCGCTCCGCCAAAGAACGGTCACGAGTTCATCTTAGTAGCCATCGACTACTTCACCAAATGGGTCGAAGCCAAGTCCTACAAGGTACTCACCTCCCAGAAGGTCGCGCATTTCCTCAAGGAAAACATCATCTGCCGATACGGCATCCCAAATGAGGTCATATCGGACAACGGCTCACACTTGAAGGGGAATTCGACGGGCTGCCGGCTGAATTCAAGATCACACGCCACAAATCTTCTCCCTACCGGCCACAAACAAACGGCGCCGTGGAAGCAAAGAAACAAAACCCTCGAACGGATCATCCGAAAAATGACCACCCGAGGACGAGATTGGCCCGAGAAACCGCACCTTGCACTTTGGGGCTACCGCACATCGTTCAAGCAGCCACGGGAGAAACCCCATTTGCCACGACATACGGGATGGAAGCAGTCCTTCCCATCGAGCTGGGAATTCCCTCACTCCGAGTGCTTTGTTGGAAAATGACATCAACGAAGTCGAATGGCTCCAAGCCGACATGACGAATTGGCTCACGCTAGACGAGCGACGACTAAAGGCCATGGAACACGTCCGAGCCTATCAAAGCAGGATGGCTAGAGCTTTCGACAAGAAAGTCAAATCCCGAGACATCAGGGAAGGTGACCTTGTACTCAAAGAAAAGCCTCCCACTCGAACCAACCCACTGGGAAAATGGGAACCCACATGGATCGGCCCTTTCGTGGTTCAAAAGATCTTCTCCGGAGGCGCCATGAAGCTGACAGACCTAGATGGCAATCCCTTCATGAATCCAGTCAACGGAAGCAAACTTCGCAGATACTTCGCCTAAAGAAGAACAGCTGTGCATCTCTTGGCACTCCATGTAGTGTCGAACTACGCAGACCTGAGCCCTCTAGTCCGGGGAACGTAGGCAACCTTAATTGGTCCGGTCTAAAAATACACAAAAAAGTCAAAAGTTTGAATGTCAATCAAGACCTCCATCAAGCTATGCACTTTTCAAGAACACGCCCCAACAGTCACCTCGACCAAGTCAAACGACGGCGGCAACATTAAAGGACATCCGAGGGTCACTCAGCATCAAACGACTGACTCATGTCTGCTTCCAAGCCAGGGGCTTGTCTTCGCCCTCACGCGCTTCAAAAAAAAAAAAAGAGCTCGAGCAAGGGCTCACAAAAAAAAAACAAACAAAAAACAATAAATAAAAGAAGCTCAAGCAGAAGCTGCAAAAAAAGAGGTCAAGAGCCCGACGCCAACAAGAGGCAAGGAAGTGTAAGTACCCAAATCTGGCTCATGCCTTCCGGTTAATTTTCCCGGCAATTCCGGTAATTTTTCTGGTAATTCCCCGGATTTTCCTAAAGTTCCGGAACAATTCCGGAACTGTTCCAAGCCTTTTAAGGGCTGAAGGAAATGCTTGGTGATTAAGAAACACGTTTTTCTTAATCCCAAAACCCTTCTAGAAGACTGCCACCTTGCATGTTTCTAGAAAAATCAGATTTGGCTACTTATGTCGTGCGACATAACCGGCCAGAAGAGTTCTAGAAGGCCGCCACCTTGCATGTTTCTAGAAGAATCTAAGTGGCTACTTATGTCGTGCGACATAACCAGCCAGGAAAAGTTCTAGAACCATGCCACCTTGCATGTTTCCGTAAGGAATCTGATATGGCTTGTTATGTCGTGCGACATAACAAGCCCGTGCGAGCGACCTATAAATAGAGGCCTTCACCTCTCATTTTCACACACCTCTTCCACCCCTCGGTCCCCTCTATAGGGAATACGCTCCAGTAAGCCTCCTCTCTCCTCACATACCCCTCAAATCAACCTAATCCTCCCAAATCCATCCCACACACACTTCCCACACACACACTTCCCACATACATCAAGAAATCAAGGAGTTCCCAAGGATCCAAGGCTCGAACTCGCCTCAGGAGGAGGACGCTAGAAGGCTCCTATATCTAACTTGATATAGGAGTTGTGGATCTTCATGGGTAACGAGTTTCTACCCCTTTTCCACTCTCTATTTTCCTTTGAATATGAAATCTATGTGTTACAAGCATTGATAATATAGTATTCTCGATTAAAGTTGCATGCTTTAGCTTCATATTACCCAGATCCACATTTTATTTCATTACATTTCATATAAAATCTTCGTTTTGACTTGGTTTTTGCATGAACACTCAAGATGAGTGTGGATCCCTCATATCCACACCCTCTTGAAGTGTTCATTATTGATAAACATGCTCTATGAGATTTGTTTGTGAAGTAACTTGACCATTTTGGTGCCTTGTTACCTCTGCAAATCTCAGTTGTAAAGCCTCTGCAAAATGGCTAGTTATGTCACGCGACATAGGCACCTATGTCGTGCGACATAAGTAGCCGAGTTTTCGAAGCTTCACAGCTTCAAGCCGTAACTCGATGTTAACCCCCTTTAAGCTATAACCTGATGTCTATCTGCAATTTAGATAGTATCTATGTACATACTATGTCATCTTTTCATTAAAATATCATTCTCATACATAAAGGTGCATCCTTTACACCTAAATCCCATTTTCATGCATTAAAATCATTCCTTTTCCATTTTAAATCCCTTTTCACATTAAAGATGCACTCTTTGCACAAAGATCATTTCTTTACATAAAAAACATCCATTTGCAATCAAATGCATCATTTTCAAACCAAAATGCCATCTTTTTGCTAAAGTATCATTTTTACATGCATTTCCCCTTTTCCCCAACCTTGGAACGGACCGGTGTAAAAGTTCTCATCTTTGCATCGTTCCTTCCATCAAAGGTTCATGATTTCTTTAGGAAAAGGATAACCTTGAACCATATATCTCCGATTATCGCTTAAGAATGAGTATGAAGCCTCTATACGAGCTCGACCGTCTTAAAGCGTAGGATTGATGGGCTAAGGACATTCCTTCCTAAAGAACCTCATCTTTGACCCAAAAGAGAGTCATTCTCTCGATCACGCAAGTCCCGAGGGTCCCGAGGTTTAAAATGCGATGATCATAAGTCATAAGATGAGGACGGGATCATAATCCCAAATACATAAATTCCAAGGAATCCCGAGCGACAACCAACAAATGGTTTGTACGTCCGGAAGACAACTTGGGACATTCCCCCCCTTATTTTCAAACACATGCACACAAAGAAAGCACGCAAGCAAACACGATTAATGAAATCTAGGGAGACTTGCTCCGGCAAGGCACTTTGGGTGAACGCCAAACGTTCTTCCCAAGGGGTAACTTAACCTCCGAACTCATAAAACCTTTTTTTCAAAGTTTTGAGGTAATCAAAATGGCGTGGCGACTCCGTTTTTCAAATAACTCGGATGTCTTCAAACTCGCGTATTTATGACTTGTTTCCATAAACAATCATAAGATCCAAAATTTACAATGTCTAAATCTAAACATATTAGGAAACTAAATATCATGTTTCAACTAAACATCTAATTTAATAATTCTTAACAATCAAGAACAAATAATTCATGCATCGCAACAATTAATAAAACACATTTAAATTAATTAAGCATGCATAAACAATGAATCAATCTAGCATGGACTTATAAACTCAATTTTATAACATCCAGTTTTTCATACACATTGCAATAATTATTAAAATCATATTTTAATCAATTAATCATGTATATCAATGAATCAATCTATCGCGGACTTATAAAATCAATTTTATAACATCCAGATTTTTCATATTAACATATCAGATTGTAAACACAATCATAGAATAGCAGAAAATTTGAACAAACAGATTACGCCGAGTTTTGGCTTGTTATGTCGCGTGACAACATCGCCCATAGGCTTAATATGTCGCGCGACCTAACATGCCGCTTAACTAATTCCACATGGCTCGATATGTCGCACGACATAGGCAAATGTTACAGGATTTCCGTATTCGAACCAATACAGATTACGGCCAATTAAATCACATAAAACGGCCTTTTACGGATTTAATTCAGCATAAATTGAAAACGATTTTCACATTGTTTCACATAAACAATTAAATTCTATCTCATACAAAACATGCAATAAGCATATAAACAATTTATATCTTAAACCTAGCATGTTAATTCAAACTTAATCATACGAACGGGGCTCTGATACCACTGTTGGGTTTTACGGGTCCATGCGCGGCGGAATTAAGCATTAAAAACATAAAACCCAAGAAGCCCTAGGATCCGTTCTATACAATTAATTTGAATATCAATGAAATAGAATTAAACCAACCTTGAAACGCTTTCCGGTCTTGAGCTATCGAACGATTTGATTATGTGATATTGAATCACAAACTTCGTTCTTCAACTTGCTTGAACTCTAGGTCTTGATCAATGAATGAGCGAAGACCCTCTTTTGGTATCCACACCTTGAATGAATCCAAGAACAATTTCTTGTCGATTGCTAGATCTAAACCTTGAAGAATATTGAGAGAATTTGATTGTGAATTTTGCTTTAAAATTTCGGCTAGACTTTTAGGTCCGGCAGAACCCCCGTATTTATACTACAAATAGTGTAAATACATCTTCTAATCAAATTAGGAGAGACAGTACATCAATACCGCGTATTGGCCTATTATGTCGCGCGGTATATCAAGCCGTTGGCTTGATATGTCGCGTGACATAAGTAGCCGGTTACGTGTCTCTCAATCATTCTTCCTCCGGTTCAACCAATTCATTCTAGTTGTGTGTGACCCAATAGGATTACATCATGTTGGCAATGAGATCGATCATATCGAACCTCATAAGACATAAGCGGACTCTAGCAAGCCATTATGTCTACCCAAATGATGCAACGTAAGAGTTCACGTTTCCAACGGTGTACTTCCATTTATCCCTTTTTTCTCACGATGTTATATTGAACACAAGTCATGGTCCATGTCGACTTGTTTATTGTTCAATGCTTTCTCGATTCTTGAGTATAATGATAATTCCAATCATATTGGGGTACGGCCATACACTTTCATCATTATCACTCATCGAGGGGCCCAAGCATAACATCTCTCTTAGAGGGACAAACTCCTTCTTGACTTATCATCCTTCCCATCATGAATCCGATCATGCCAATGATAGCCTTTATAGATATCGTGTTAAGATATCGTTTGACTAAAATCAAACATGGCTTTCATCATATGTAAGGTTATGATAGTCTCAGGTCTAGGAAATAAATGAAGTAACCGTATGAGATTTAAGTATGACTTTTGACCATTACATAAATCTCATGCGGGTCATGTCCGATCACTTGTTCTCTAACAAGTACCCATAATTTCAATGTGCATCTCTTATGCATATAATCATCACATGATTATCCATTGACAATTATACTAATTTATTCTCTTAATAATTAGGGACGAGAGATTATTATAAACAAATATACAAAACATATAATAATCAAATAATAAACATCTCATATAATAATAAATAATGTCAACACATAAGTCTATCAATCATAGGCCTAGGGCATAACACCAACAGTCTCCCACTTGCACTAGGCCCAATCTACCATGTATCGAATACCCATGGACCTAACATGACCATCATGTTTAGCTTGTGAGAGAGCCTTAGTTAGTGGGTCCGCCACGTTGTCATCGGTGTCTACTCTGCATATCTTAACGTCTTCCCTTTCACATATCTCACGGATAATGTGGAAACGTCGAAGTATGTGTTTGGATCTCTGGTGTGATCTTGGTTCCTTTGCTTGTGCAATGGCACCATTGTTATCACGGTAAAGTTCAATAGGATCTACGATGCTTGGAACGACTTCCAAATCACTAATGAACTTCTTGATCCAAAGCTGCTTCCTTAGGCTGCATCGGATGCCGCTATGTACTCGGCTTCGGTTGTAGAATCGGCGACGGTACTTTGTTTGGAACTTTTCCAACTCACGGTGCCTCCATTAAGCATAAACAAAAATCCAGATTTGCGATCTAAAATCATCTTTGTCGGTTTGGAAGCTAGCATCTGTGTAGCCTTTGACTACAAGATCTTCTTCCATTCCTCCAAAGACCAAGAATGCATCCTTAGTTCTTCGTAAGTACTTAAGGATGTTCTTGACTGCTATCCAATGTGGTTCACCGGGATCGGATTGGTACCTACTCGTCATGCTTAGAGCACACGAGACATCGGGTCTAGTACATAACATAGCATACATGATAGACCCAATTGCCGAAGCATATGGAATACCATTCATTCTCTTTCGCTCATCATTAGTCTTTGGACATTGATTCTTGCTAAGAGATATACCATGCAACATTGGCAAATTCCCTCTTTTAGAATTTTCCATTTGGAATCTTCTAAGGACTTTGTCAATGTAAGTACTTTGACTTAAACCAATCATCCTCTTGGATCTATCTCTATAGATCTTGATACCAAGGATATATGCGGCTTCGCCCATATCTTTCATTGAAAAGCACTTTCCCAACCAAGACTTGACGGTCTCTAGTGCGGGAACGTCATTTCCAATGAGTAAGATATCGTCGACATACAACACTAAAAATAGTGCTACGCTCCCACTAATTTTCTTGTATACACAAGGTTCATCTTCGTTCTTGATAAAACCAAACTCTTTGATTGCTTCATCAAAACGTAGATTCCAACTCCTTGAAGCTTGCTTCAATCCATAAATAGTTTACGCAACTTACACACCTTGTTAGAATTTTACGGGTGACAAAACCTTCGGGTTGTATCATGTATACATCCTCAAGTAACTTCCCATTAAGGAAAGCTGTTTTGACATCCATTTGCCATATCTCATAGTCATAATATGCGGCTATGGCAAGTAAAATTCTAATAGACTTAAGCATAGCTACGAGGCGAAAAGGTTTCATCATAGTCTATGCCATGAATACGCCTATATCCCTTAGCTACTAGCCTAGCCTTATAGGTGTGCACCTTCCCATCCATGTCGGTCTTCTTCTTGAAAACCCATTTGCACCCTATGGTTTTTACACCTTCGGGTGGATCAATCAAGTTCCAAACTTGATTATCGGCCATGGATTGTAATTCGGACTTCATGGCTTCTTGCCATTTTTCCGAATCCGGAGCGGACATCGCTTCTTGATAGCAAGTGGGTTCATCATTTTCGATTAACTCCACTTCATCACTTTCCGTAACGAGAAATCCATATCTCTCGGGTTCGGATCGTGATCTACCACTTCGGCGAGGAACTTGTGCATCTTGAACCGGTTCCACAACGGTTTGTGAACTTGGTTCAGTTTCTACCATTGGTTCAATGTTGTTTTCGGGTTCTCGAACTTCTTCGAGATCTATTTTACTCCCACTTGGTTCCTTTGCGAAGAAACTCCTTTTCTAAGAAAGTACCATTTCGAGCAACAAACACTTTGTTCTCGTTTCGGTTGTAGAAATAGTATCCTTTGGTTTCCTTAGGATATCCCACAAAAACACATTTATCGATTTAGGTGCTAGCTTGTCGGAAGTTAACTTCTTGACATATGCATCGCAACCCCAAATCTTCATGAAAGACAAACTAGGTTTTCTTCCATACCACATCTCATATGGGGTCTTTTGAACCGATTTGGTAGGAACTCTGTTTATAGTGAAAGCGTGCAGTTTCTAGTGCATGTCCCCAAAAGGATAAAGGAAGCTCAACTTGACTCATCATAGAACGAACCATGTCCAACAAAGTTCTATTCCTCCTTTCGGACACACCATTCCATTGTGGTGTTCGGGTGGAGAGAGTTCGAAACGATTCCACAACTCTTAAGATATTTGTCAAATTCTTGGCTCAAATATTCACCACCTCGATCGGATCGAAGGACCTTAATAGTTTTGCCAAGTTGATTTTGCACCTCATTTTGAAATATTCGAAATATCTCAAACGATTCACTCTTATGTTTCATTAGATAAACATATCCAAATCTACTATAATCATCGGTGAATGTTATGAAGTACCGAAATCCTCCCTAGCATCGCTACTCATAGGCCCACATACATCGGTATGTATGAGTCCTAATAAGTCGCCCGCCCTTTCATCGGTTTTGGTAAATGGGTCCTTGGTCATCTTGCCAAGTAAACAAGATTCGCATGTCTCATATGATTCATAATCATGTGAGTCCAAAAATCCATCTTTGTGGAGTTTAGAAATGCGTTTCTCGTTTATATGGCCAAGACGACAATGCCATAAGTAAGTGTGGTTTACATCATTGGGTTTAGATTTCTTGTTAATGTTATAGACATCATTATCGCGATTTTCAACATCAAGAATATAAAGGCCATTGAATGAAAGCAATGTACAATAATGCATATCACTCTTGTAAATAGAAAATTTCTTATCACATATAAGAAAATTAAAACTTCCATTATCCAAACATGAAATCGAAATAATATTCCTACTTAAAGTGGAACGTAATAACAATTGTTCAAAACAAGTATTAGTCCACTAGGTAAAGTAACTTCATAAGTTCCTACGGCTAATGCGGCAACTCTTGCTCCATTCCCCACACGTAGGTCCACTTCACCTTCCTTAAGCATCATACATTCTTTAGACCACTGCACATTTAAACAAATGTGAGTTCCACATCCGGTATCCAATACCCAAGAACTAGAAGTAGATAGGAATATATCTATAACAAAGATACACGAAGTTGAAGCAACTCCTTTGCTCTTCTTCGGTGCTTCCTTGTATTTTGCGCAATTTCTCCTCCAATGTCCAATCTCATTGCAATGGAAGCGGTGCGTCCTCTTGGGACTTAGGCTTAGCCTCTTTAGGCGTGGAGGCCTCTTTGGGCTTGGCAATCTTTGCCTTAGGATTAGCAACCTTTGCTTTTCCTTTACCCTTGAACCACTTTCCCCTTGTTAACCATTAGCACTTGATCGGTCTTCTTCTCGACAATCTTGGTTTCCTTGATAGTCAACATTTGAACTAACTCGGAAAGGTTTCTATTCATTCCACCCATGTTATAGTGCATTATGAAATGACTAAAACTTTTAGGTAATGAATTCGGTATTATGTCGGTAGCCAACTCTTGGCTAATTGGAAAACCGAGCCTTTCAAGATGCTCAATGTGGCCCTTTAACTTGAGGCATGGGGACCAACGGCTTGTCCTTCACTCATCTTGCATGAGGTCAAGAATGGAACTGTGTTGTACCTTTCTTGCCTAGCTTGAATTTGGAACATTTCCATCGGCCGATTGTTTAAGTCGGCTGTCCCCAAGTGCTCAAGATTCTTCGAAGACTCTTGCACATGGCGGAGAGCATAAGGCAACTAACATCTCGTAGAGTCACGCTTGTGCTTCGAGATATTGTTCCCTTATTGCCCTAGCGGCATTGGCGGCGGGTTCGGGTGGAATAGGTTCGGTGAGAACGTACGATTTCTCCTCTTGTTTGAGAACAATTCTCAAACTACGGATCCAATCCATATAGTTTGTACCATTCTCTTCCAACTTTTCCTTCTCAAGGACGGATCGCGAGTGAAAAGTGATTATTGTTTGATGCCATTTATTCTACAAAAAGATATACATAAAATATGAACACATATAAGTAAACATATTATATGAGAAGTATAGTGCATTTAAATAAATGCTCCCACTAAATTATACACCTTCAAATGCAAATAAGCATAATATACATTTAATGGGCTAAGATCCAACTTTAATTCAATTTCAAGTTTGCTATGGCAAACCGCTCAAAATTAAATTAATTAGGTAGAAAACATCAATCATATCACATATATGACTCTTAGATCTTTTATGAGATCAATTCAAGACATCATATGTCTAGGCATATTTTAATCTCATCTTATGCCTTGGGTCCAAAACCATTTTGATAACCCAATTAAGTTCATTCACTTTAAAACGTATAGGAACCACCATTTCCTCATCTTGCTCGCATTCGAATAGAATCAAAGCACCTTGCTATGGCAAGCCCACCCAAAACTATCCGAATGGTCTCAAGTGTTTTTAATCATGAATTGGCATAAAGAACTTAAAAGTTAAATGAAGGTTCTTTAAAGGTAGATTATAAGCACATCAGAAAGATAGTCAAAATCATGCACCAGGTAAGTTCCAAGGAAGATAGGTGAGCCGCAAGGACTTCTTAAGTACCAACTCTTCCTTAGACAGAACTCTCCTAGACATGCATAATTAGAAATCAACTCTGATTAGGCAACATAATCCTTACCTTTTATAAACAATCAGTTTCCTTTTAAATTTCGCGTATTTATGACTTGTTTCCATAAACAATCATAAGATCCAAAATTTACAATGTCTAAATCTAAACATATTAGGAAACTAAATATCATGTTTCAACTAAACATCTAATTTAATAATTCTTAACAATCAAGAACAAATAATTCATGCATCGCAACAATTAATAAAACACATTTAAATTAATTAAGCATGCATAAACAATGAATCAATCTAGCATGGACTTATAAACTCAATTTTATAACATCCAGTTTTCATACACATTGCAATAATTATTAAAATCATATTTTAATCAATTAATCATGTATATCAATGAATCAATCTATTGCGGACTTATAAATTCAATTTTATAACATCCAGTTTTCATATTAACATATCGGATTGTAAACACAATCATAGAATAGCGAAAATTTGAACAAACAGTTACGCGGTTTTGGCTTGTTATGTCGCGTGACAACATCGGCCATAGGCTTAATATGTCGCGCGACCTAACATGCCGGTTAACCTGAATTCCACATGGCTCGATATGTCGCACGACATAGGCGGCGGGTTACGAGATTTCAGATTCGAACCAATCTGATTACGGCCAATTAAATCACATAAAACGGCCTTTTCAGATTTAATTCAGCATAAATTGAAAACGATTTTCACATTGTTTCACATAAACAATTAAATTCTATCTCATACAAAACATGCAATAAGCATATAAACAATTTATATCTTAAACCTAGCATGTTAATTCAAACTTAATCATACGAACGGGGCTCTGATACCACTGTTGGGTTTTACGGGTCCATGCGCAGCGGAATTAAGCATTAAAAACATAAAACCCAAGAAGCCCTAGGATCCGTTCTATACAATTAATTTGAATATCAATGAAATAGAATTAAACCAACCTTGAAACGCTTTCCGGTCTTGAGCTATCGAACGATTTGATTATGTGATATTGAATCACAAACTTCGTTCTTCAACTTGCTTGAACTCTAGGTCTTGATCAATGAATGAGCGAAGACCCTCTTTTGGTATCCACACCTTCGAATGAATCCAAGAACAATTTCTTGTCGATTGCTAGATCTAAACCTTGAAGAATATTGAGAGAATTTGATTGTGAATTTTGCTTTAAAATTTCGGCTAGACTTTTAGGTCTGACAGAACCCTTGTATTTATACTACAAATAGTGTAAATACCTCTTCTAATCAAATTAGGAGAGACAGTACATCAATACCGCGTATTGGCCTATTATGTCGCGCGGTATATCAAGCCATTGGCTTGATATGTCGCGTGACATAAGTAGCCGGTTACGTGTCTCTCAATCATTCTTCCTCCGGTTCAACCAATTCATTCTAGTTGTGTGTGACCCAATAGGATTACATCATGTTGGCAATGAGATCGATCATATCGAACCTCATAAGACATAAGCGGACTCTAGCAAGCCATTATGTCTACCCAAATGATGCAACGTAAGAGTTCACGTTTCCAACGGTGTACTTCCATTTATCCCTTTTTTCTCATGATGTTATATTGAACACAAGTCATGGTCCTTGTCGACTTGTTATTGTTCAATGCTTTCTCGATTCTTGAGTATAATGATAATTCCAATCATATTGGGGTACGGCCATACACTTTCATCATTATCACTCATCGAGGGCCCAAGCATAACATCTCTCTTAGAGGACAAACTCCTTCTTGACTTATCATCCTTCCCATCATGAATCCGATCATGCCAATGATAGCCTTTATAGATATCGTGTTAAGATATCGTTTGACTAAAATCAAACATGGCTTTCATCATATGTAAGGTTATGATAGTCTCAGGTCTAGGAAATAAATGAAGTAACCGTATGAGATTTAAGTATGACTTTTGACCATTACATAAATCTCATGCGGGTCATGTCCAGTCACTTGTTCTCTAACAAGTACCCATAATTTCAATGTGCATCTCTTATGCATATAATCATCACATGATTATCCATTGACAATTATACTAATTTATTCTCTTAATAATTAGGGACAGAGATTATTATAAACAAATATACAAAACATATAATAATCAAATAATAAACATCTCATATAATAATAAATAATGTCAACACATAAGTCTATCAATCATAGGCCTAGGGCATAACACCAACACATTCGTCACTATTCGCGGATAGTGGTAGCACAAGTTGAAATAACTTGGGCATTCGTCACTATTCGCGGATAGTGGTAGCACAAGTTGGAATAACTTGGGCATTCGTCACTATTCGCGGATAGTGGTAGCACAAGTTGGAATGATTTAGGCATGCGTCACTATTCGCGGATAGTGGTAGCACAAATTGAAATAACTTGGGCATTCGTCACTATTCGCGGATAGTGGTAGCACAAGTTGAAATGACTTGGGCATTCGTCACTATTCGCGGATAGTGATAGCACAATTTGAAATAACTTGGGCATTCGTCACTATTCGCGGATAGTGGTAGCACAATTTGAAATAACTTGGGCATTCGTCACTATTCGCGGATAGTGGTAGCACAATTTGAAATAACTTGGGCATTCGTCACTATTCGCGGATAGTGGTAGCACAAGTTGAAATAACTTGGGCATTCGTCACTATTCGCGGATAGTGGTAGCACAATTTGAAATAACTTGGGCATTCGTCACTATTCGCGGATAGTGGTAGCACAAGTTGAAATAACTTGGGCATTCGTCACTATTCGCGGATAGTGGTAGCACAAGTTGAAATAACTTGGGCATTCGTCACTATTCGCGGATAGTGGTAGCACAATTTGAAATAACTTGGGCATTCGTCACTATTCGCGGATAGTGGTAGCACAAGTTGAAATAACTTGGGCATTCGTCACTATTCGCGGATAGTGGTAGCACAAGTTTAGAGTTTTGACAATTCGGAGGCTGTCACCTAACGTTATCCCGTTATAACGGAATAACGGAGATTGCGAAAAAGGTTGGATTTTGTAGAGAAGTTGGAAGGAATCAATAGTTTTTTGTAAAGAAAAGTGGGATGTACCCTGATTATTTGAAAAATAAAATTGAAAATGCCAAGGGCAAATAAACTGAGTCACAGAGGTAAATTTGTAAAATAGGCCACGGGGCACTGGAGGGAAAACCGGATTGAAAGTAATTAGAAATGCCAGGGGCATAAAGGGTAAAAGAGGCCTACGGGGGACAAAATTGTAAAATGGAGCCTTTAGGGGCAAAATTGTAAAAATCAGCCACAGGGGCTTAGTATGTCGCACGACATAACAGGCCCTGTGGACAGATTTATTAAAAATCGCACAGTCGCCATTTTGAAATTAATTTAGACTTGAAATTGAGAGGAGGCGACGGCGAGAAGAGAGAGAGAGCAACCTCAGAGGGCGATTTGAGAGGGATCTAGAGAAATCAAACAAATCTTTAGTTCGATTCAACTTGGAAAATGCCTCCTAGGCTCTATCCGACCAAGAGGGGTTCTCAACACGCCAATTTAGCTGCTCGGAGAAAGGGGGTGCAAAGGAATCAACGGCCGTTTCTTCCGGAAGCACCAAGGGGAGATTTTTACCCACAGCTCAATGAGCATACTTCGGATGTCACGAAGAAGGAAGAGGTAAGAAACCTAGGGTTTCTTGAAAATTTTTCAATTTGTGCGAAATTGATTTGAACTGAGTTTTTCTTCAGACTGCATTTGAACTTCATATGGATTGGCCTGTGAACATGAATGAATCTAGGAAATGTAATGCGTAAATGCATGCCATACATTGATCCATTTTGACCTATTTTTTGCTTGAGATGATTTCAAGAAATAGCACGAAATATTGATACTTGTGTCATGTTTTCTTGCAGGGATTGCGCACCCGTGGCTCCCCTGAGGTGATTGGCGAGGCTATGGGATAGCTTGCCGGGTAGCCAGAGCGAGGTGGACTCGCCTAAGGGCACGATTTACTGGCTGCTGGGCTAGGGCAATTTTTGAGATGGCGAAGGCCATCGGGGGCACTCGAGAGGAGTGTGGATCTAGTGAGGGCATTCAGAGAGTTACGGTGGGAGACCACTCACTCATTTCACTTCTCTTGGGGTGAGGCAGCGGGTCACTCATTGGACTTTGCGGTCATCACGGGGCTGCCTTTTACGGATGAGCCGCTCTACATAGAGGAGCACATGTACGGGAGTTGAGCCCCGGACCTATTGCGATGATGATTTTATGGGCTTACTTGGTTTCGTTCCCCGGATCAAGAAGGGGAATGGATATGAGTTGGGGGTGCTACACGGCACGATTCGGGGGCGGAAGCGGGGACTACTGTTTGTGATAGATGATCCCGTGAGAGCCGGGCCGAGAGCCGAGAGATTGGCTAGAGCTTTTGTATGGGTGGGCTTTTCCGACATGCTTTGTTCATCAACAGCGCATCTCTTGCTACGATTTCACTGTTGGAGCCTGAGAGCACAGGATACTGTCGGGAATACGTCTGGGGGAGCGACCTTAGGCGAGATGTATTTGGCCCTAGATGACGTCGATCGAGGAAGGCGAAGTACTTCACTGCTTTCATCGGCTTTCGAGGTATTCTCTCACCTTGATCTCTTTTCCTTAGCGCATTTCATTATATCCCTTGTTTTCCCTGTTTTGACTTCTTCTTCTCCTTTTCGAGGCTTGGGCATACGAGTATTTTGGGCATGTTATGAGTGGCGGATCAAGGATGAGTTTCTGCCACCACTTTCTGCTCTTCGTCGGTGGACGAAGGATGCCAGAAAGCAGACCGGGAGCAGCCGGAGGGCTCGAGGTGCGGGATTACTTGCTTCTTATCATGATACGTTGACATGCACGAGAGGGTTCCACGAGAGGATGAGCTTGTTCCCCTGGACAGGTCGTTATGGCGCTTTGGATTTAGATCACGCTGCGCACTTCACGAGTGTCGCAAGCTGCTGTGGGCTTGTCAGGAGACGCCTTGTATCTAGGAGAGAGGGTGTATAGACAGCATGGGTCGAATAGGCACGCTCGGATCCACGATGATCCTCCGGCTAGGATGTGGTTGCCTCGCCGGTTGGAGAATGTAGATGCTTTGATCGTAGGCATGGCGGCACATCTTTACACACGAGAGGGGGACTATACTATGTACGTGGCCATGCATCTTGATCTCCACGAGACCGGGGTTGGTTATGGCGCTCATAGCGTGGGGCCTTCGGCGCTATGTTGCTAGACCTCCTTTGCCCCCGACTTTCATTGATTATCGGGGTGGCGGTCGCATGAGGCGAGCTCACATTGATATGTCCCAGAACTCATCCTCATCTGGTGCTCCCGCGAGGTTCTAGATCTGTAAGTATCTTGCTCCTTACGCCTCTTTGGATTGCTTGCATCTCTCTGTTATCAAGAAGCGTATTCGACACTTATTATGTCATGCTTGTAGCAGTGTCGGCTCGAGCTTACGGGCACTTGACCAGGGCATATACCGGCGCGTGGGCATGATTGGCAAGCTCCAGAAAGGCATGAGTTTACGGAAGAATCGGTGCCGGTCACGGGGTTCGATTGATATCTCTCCACCTGGCCAACCGAGAAGGAAGAAGAGCCGCTCGATGACGTGGGCACCGGCGGGAGCACTAGAGGACCGACGCCTCGGACAAAGGCTGCAAATGTGCCTCTTTACTGAGACCCATTGAGATTGATGATGATGATGAGGATGAGGATGAGGATGAGGACGGAGGCTGAGACGGCCACGGACTATGAGCTTGACTCCTTGTTATCACCGAGCTCGGCGACTATTACCGCACGGAGACCATAGCCTACGAGGCACCTTCGGACGATCTGACGATGAGCCGAGAGGAGGCCGAGGATGGCGGCGAGGATGGAGATGAGGAGGGTGATGAAGAGGGTGATGGAGAGGATTCGAGTAGCCCCCTTTCCCCTTAGACATTTATGACCTTTTGGCTATTGTACCCCCTTTGGGGAAAACACATGTTATTATTATTTTTATGCACAACTTTTGGACTTGATCTACTTCATTTTGTACGTACATTGTTAGCCTTTTTGTTGCACGCACTTATGAAATGACAATGGTATGGTATTTGGCTTGAATATGAATGATTTGAATGGATTTTTGGCTTGAATATGAATGCAATGGGTGTACATGGGGTAAATGAACCCTCCCTTATGCATCTGAGAAGTGAATGGATGGTATTTGCAGTTATTGACAAGTCGGGGAGTGCCACAGGGAAACGAGGAAGTTGCGATGTCGATGTACGATGTGGCTAGTTATGTCGCACGACATAAGTAGCCAATCGCGATTTTGTCGCGTGACATAAGTAGCCAAGGCGCACTTCTCTTACCTTTTGGCCTTGGGTTTGGAATTGCCGACACAGGTTGGAATTGGGTGACCAAATAGGTCACAAACCTGGTCTCCTTGGGACAATGGCAAAGAGATATTTGGTCCCTTCCTATAAGGATGGAAACGGGGTGACCTAGGAGGTCAAACAACCAATCCTTCATAGGAATGTTCCAAATCAAAGGGGGTGACCAATATGGTCATAAAATTGGACTTTTATGAAAAGCTTACGCACCATTGGAGAATGGAGAAGGAAAAGGTGACCAATGTGGTCAGATGGCTGAACCTTTATGAAAGGCTACCTACGTATCCCGGAGGAATCAAGCCTTGATCGTAGTTCAAACTTCATCTAGACAGTTAGGAACGATGTCTAGGATTTTCGACGTTTTGACAATTAGGAAAATGTCGCCTAGAGTTATCTCGAAGGCACTTTTGGGAGAAAATGTTATCATTAGCAATTGGCACGTTACTTGAGCCTAGGGGTGATCTTTTTTCTGGAAACATGGTAGGGACTGGGTTTGGATATACATATGGAATGTATTTGGGAATTGTTTGAGACGGGTTTCAAACAGGTGGGGTTGTATCCCTTGGGTGCGGGCCCGAGCTGTTCTTTGTTGTCAACGTGGACGAGAATTCCCTCTTGGTGAGGCTGGGTTTGAACCTCGGGTCTACGTGACTATTCTTTTCTCACACTCTAGCATTTGAAGTTGATGCTGACAGGCTTTTACAACCAAAGCAGATGTTGGAGTGACCAAACCTTTCTTCTAGGGATGGATATGACTTATCGAAGCTCCGGTCGGAGGAAAAACTTTCTGCAAAACCCCATGTCTTACTAAAGCCAGGAAAGATCCTTTCATTTGGCAAAGCCCCGGTTGAATGAGTGAGCAAGCGAAGTGACTTGGCGAAGCCTCGGTCACAGTGACCTAATAAAAATCCCAATCGATTGGTATTGCGAACGTGATTACGAAATTGATCGACCAAGGGCGAATCCATCTAGGGACCTAGTGAAGAACCCGATATGAAGCCCTTTAAAGGAATGATTTGGCAAAGCCCCCAGGTGGAAGAGTTTCGAGGCGATCCTAATGCGAATTGTAACGCAGAAGAGGGAAAACCTATCCTTTTTCTTTTTTTTTTTTCTATTTTTTTAGTCAGCAGTCAACCTTAAGGAGACGCGAGACAAAGAGAAGAATTTTAGGAAGATATGTACATGCGGGGGCATATTTTTCAAAAGGTGGGAATAATCCCGATTTTGTATTATTTTGATGGCCTTATTCGATGTAGGCACAAAAACTCGCTTTTAGGTTTGACTCTTTTGAGAGAGCATAAGCGTAGAAAGGTTGGTAAAAGTGTATGGAAGCCCCTGGCGATAGAAAATTAGTGTTTAGCTCTATCTTTCCTAAAATGTAGAAAAAGAAGACTTGTCAAGACATCGAAAACTTGCTTTATTTACAATGATCACAAGATTGCTTAAAACCCTTTATTGATGTTCGGGTTATTCAACCGCTAATTTCGATATGAACAAACATTCTTATTAATCATGAGGAGAAAGTCAACCAATGTCGCGGATCAAGGTTGGTGGGTGTGAAAGAAAGGTTTGTGTATAAGGAGGTCATTGATGAGACCGGGTTTTACGGGATTTATTTGTGTCCATGGGAGAGGTCATTTGATGAGACCGGGTTTTCGGTAATTTGGATATGCTTATGACCGGACCATTCTTTGGTTGCCTACGTTCCCCTCATTGTGAGGAGCTCGGAGTCGCCGTAGTTCGGCCTTGGCCGGGCTTGTTTTGGGAAATGGGATTTGTGGTTCCTTTAGTGAAAAGGCTAGGATGAGAAGGCTGGATGATGAGGCATGGGCCTCGGGATGATTCCTTGACCAAGTCATTCGTGCAGGACCATTTGCTTCAATTGCTTTCGATTCTCGTCTTTCATTGGGTAAGAAAGGACTTGCATATGCCTAAAGGCTCATGAAATGCTTACGCTTTTGCTTCGGCCAGCCCCCATTGTTGCTCGACAACTTTCATTCTTTGAGCTTTGATTTTGCACATTCGTCAAGCTTTTGATGGGCGGTCTTTGGGTCCTTGGCCTCATTTTCTTTTATTTTTATGTGCAACCATTGTTTTTGCCTAGATCAGCCTTTTTTTTTTTTTTTTTGGGATTTTCGGCCTAGGCCAGGCATTACTCTTTTTGCACTAAGATTTTTCTTCTTCTCTTTTTTATGTGCAACCTTTGTTTTTTGCCTAGACGCCCTTTTTGAGATTTTCGGTCTAGTTTGGGTATTACTCTTTTGCACTACACACATTTTTCTTTTTCTCTTCTTTTTTTTTTTTTATTTTCTAGAGCACCCGAGGACCAAGGCGAGCCTGCTTGAACATTCTTGATACCCTTGAAGTCTAAGCCAAGCCCCTAGGTTGTTGTCGACACGGGGTCAATCTTTCGGCCGAGTGGCCTTTTTGTCGTTCCTTGATGTTGTCGCCGTCGTTGACTTGGTCAAGATGAAGGTGGACATGGTTTGGGAAAGTGTATGGCTTTGATGAAGGCCTTTTGCGGGGTGAGGAAAGTGTATGGCTTGATGGCATTAGTTGACTTTCTCACACCGATTAATCAGAATGTTAATTATTTCGAGAGATTATTTGTTGAGCAATGCAAGTGATCATATAAAATAAAACCATTTCATTAAATGTAATGTAGGTATGCAAATAATGTCTTAAGTCTAGCAAGAAAAGAAGAAGATTTTTTTTATAGAAAATTGAAGATTCATTACAATGTCCATAGAGGACTTGATTGAAAGGAAAAAAGTACTAGAACCTACGAAGGTCGACTGAGAGACTATTTTCCCTCTTCTTTTTTTTTTTTTTTTTTTTTTTTAAGGATAGGTAAACCACTAGTCTAGCTACTCTTCGCGGGTTGGGTTTGCCCGGGGAGCTTGAGCTTTCCTTCGTAGATCGGCCACCGAATTTCTTTCTTGACTCCACACACATGTGTCACATGACCATAATGCTTGTGGTACTCACGAGAACTTGGCCTGTCAACTCTACTTGGGTTTCTTGGCTTATGATTCTCGAGAGGTGTGAGAAGGCTTCGTTTCACCAAATCGTTGAAAACTTTGCTCATGGGCATCCCAAAATCATCGGGTGACGTTTCGACCTTGTACTTCTTGAATTGACCTCTTGTCATAACTTTACTGTCTTTGGCCCATGGAGGTTCTCAAGCTTCCCATCTTCTATCAACTTTTGGATCTCATGCCTCAAGCGGTGCAATTGTCGGTGTTGTGCCCGTGGTATTGATGGAAGCGGCAGTGTTTGGTCTCGTCCATTACGATCTTTGGGGTTCTGGGCTTCCAATTCTCCGGTGGCTTTATCGGTTTTTCTTTCACTAGCTCTTCCGAATCTTGCTTAAAGGCATCTCTGTATTGTTAAAGTGAAAGGAGCGAGGTTTTCGGGGGACCTTGTTATTCTCAAGACTCGATTCCCATTGTCCAATTGGTTCCACTGTTGGATTTGGTGAAGGAAGGCTGTGACATTCTTTCCTTTGTGAGGTGCTTGGTCTTGAGCCGAGATACGGTTCTTTGCTTGGTATTGGGTTATGCTTGGTGGAGTCATTTCCTTGCACAGTCCGACATCTTGGGTCAAGGGAGTATTGATACTCATCATGAGGTCAAGCTTCTCTTGCATCTGTTTCACTTGCTCCATCAACATTGCCACATAGGGGTCAACGGGGACTCTTGGGCTACGGAGCTGGCAACGGGACTTGTAGTAGCGGCCCGGAATTTGAATTCATTAAGTCCGGTAGGTAACGGTGAAAACTTCGGTTCATCTTTTGGTAACTCATGATCACATTCGGGCGGGTATAGGGGCTTGAACATAGCCACATATCTCAAACTCGATTATGTGAGGTTGGAGCATAAAGCGGCGGTATTCTTTGAGGCGAGGATAAGTGGGGTGAAATCCAATCCGTTACGAGGAGGCGAGGGCGATGGGGCCACGATGAGTGGGATGTTGGAAAGGGCGAGGAGAAGTGGTCCTTGGCAAGGGATCATATGTGGATGGAGGAAGGTATTGGTTATAGTGGTGAGGCCGAGATGGCTACTCACGGAGTCTCATCTTCGACCACTACCCGGAAGAACCGATTGGACTCAATTGTTACTTGGATTCCATTGCGGCGAAGAGCACCGATGAGCAATGACGGAAATTGTTCTTCATGAACCTTACGGGCATTTTCCAAAGCCAGGACTAACTCTTCCTTCCTAATCATCGATTTCCCATACCCTCGCTGTTTTTCGTCAAATCGCCATTTTGACTCTACGGCGATGAGCTACGAGGCGAAAAGCCGCTGACCCAGTACTCTCGCTCACTCCTTTTTTGCTGCGGGAAAGGGATAGGCAAGGTTTAGACTCGGGGATAGGTAAGGTTTAGACTCGAAGGATAGGTAAGGTTTAGACTCGAAGGTAAGTGTTTAGACTGAAGGCTCAAGTAACATGCCCTTATCGCTTTAACTTTTGCTCGAAACGCATTTTCTCCTAATCCTAATTGATCGGAAAAGATGAGACCTTGAAAGGTCAAGATTGGAAGTAGAGATCGGACCGAAGGGGGGTCACGATTAAGGATTTGACCACGAAAGGTCGAGATGGGAAATCGAAAATTGGACCGAGGAGGTCTCGATTAGAGATTGACCATGAAAGGTCGGGATAAGAAAATCAAAAATCGGACCGAAAAGATCTCGATTAGGGATTTGACCATGAAAGGTCGGGATGAGGAAAACGGAGATCGGACCGAAAAGATCTCGATTAGGGATTTGACCATGAAAGGTCGGGATGAGGAAAACGGAGATCGGACCGAAAAGGTCTCGATTAGGGATTTGACCATGAAAGGTCGGGATGAGGAAACGGAGATCGGACCGAAAAGGTCTCGATTAGGGATTTCGAGATAGGAACATGCAATTATGATTACACTAATTGTTCAAGTTTACTTAAAACAATGTCTTTTATTTATTTCTATTTGGTTGGAAAAGGGGTTTCCGCCCTTCTTTTTCACAACTACTCTAGATCTGGATCGGTGGGTTCCGTCACTACGTCTATAAGCCCCTCGTATTCCACGTATTTCGACCTCCCGGGGTGGACGGCCCGGGCGAGGGTCTATAGGGCACGCGGATCCCACCGACCGAGAGTAAAGAATACTCCTATCGGGTCTAGCGGGTCATAGGACCTTTCAACGCACGAGCGATGCGGATTATAGTCAAGGCAATGCGGGAAAGTCTCGTCTCTGCCTTGACGGATCTTTGGCAGAGTTTCGCTTGAGCGAATGACGGTTTTTGACTTTCGGTAATGTCCGAGAGAATAATAGGCATGGGTCGGGCGGTAAAAAGCCGGATGACACGGTGTCACATTGAACTTCGTTGCATACACGGTGCGTGGGTCGAAATCGAAGTCAATGCCGGTCAAGATCTTGCCAATTTTTCCTTGTCGGAATTTTGGCAGAGCTTCGCTTGAGCGAAAGATCTTTTGATTTTTGGCAAAGACTCGGTCTTGACTCTTACGCATTCCGTGCGGGTCAAGGTCAATAGTCAATGTCGGAGTCAAGATCCCACCGATTTTTCCTTGTCGGAATTTTGGCAGAATTTCGCTTGAGCGAAAATCTTGGCTTCCGTTATGAGCTAAGGCTTGACCTTTACGTGGGTATGCAAGCTGGGCTATATGACACGGACTAGACCAAAAACCAACCAAAAGAAGTCACGGTTTTGAAACGTGTGACACGGGTGTGCATTGGTCGACTTGTTTGCCATGGGGAGGTTGGGATGATTCCGTGCGCGCCCGGGAGCATCGTAAGAGCTGTCCGTAGTGCAGATGGAACCACCCTCGGGTTTGAAGGACGTGCGTGCAAAAGTGTACGGATATATCGGAGTGCGCGTGGTGTGCGGTCTCCTAAAAATGTTCCTTTTGAGTTAAAACGAGATTTTCATAAATGTGTTTTAAAGGAATGATTTTCGGGACGGGGAGAATGCAACACATAAGCACGTAAATTTTAAGGAGCCCCGGTCGATCATGGAGCCGAGTAGCCCCAAGCTGCTAGAATTTGCCCGGATTAACCATGATTTTCTGGTGGAATTGCCACCGAGGTCGTATGGTCGAGAATCCTATGAGGATTATCCGTGCGGCTGCATGGATCAATTTTCCGGGTTCCACTCCTTTTGCTATTTTCCTCGGGTTGTTTCCCGTTTCAAAGTATGCACTGAGATTCCAAGATGCAAATGATGCAATGCATGGTAAAAGAAAGCAAACACGATTAATGAAATCGGCGATGGGAGTCTAACCCGCTCAAAGTGGAAAAGCTTTTTGTATTTTTTCAAAATTATTTTTTTTTTTTTTCGAAAAGGGGATGCGGTACGTGGGATTGTTAAACCACCTTGTTATCCCAAGCCCGGATTAGGGAGCGATACGGGAAGGGTAAGTGGGGTCCACCTATATACCAAGTATCGACTTTTGTTTTGAAAATAAAACTTTTCTCCTTTGGGATGATCCCAGTAGTCGCCAAAGCGTGAATGTGTGCCCAAATTTTTTTGTTTATTGGAATTCACGCGAGTTTGAAGACATCCGAGTTATTTGAAAAACGGAGTCGCCACGCCATTTTGATTACCTCAAAACTTTGAAAAAAAGGTTTTATGAGTTCGGAGGTTAAGTTACCCCTTGGAAAGAACGTTTGGCGTTCACCCAAAGTGCCTTGCCGGAGCAAGTCTCCCTAGATTTCATTAATCGTGTTTGCTTGCGTGCTTTCTTTGTGTGCATGTGTTTGAAAATAAGGGGGGGGAATGTCCCAAGTTGTCTTCCGGACGTACAAACCATTTGTTGGTTGTCGCTCGGGATTCCTTGGAATTTATGTATTTGGGATTATGATCCCGTCCTCATCTTATGACTTATGATCATCGCATTTTAAACCTCGGGACCCTCGGGACTTGCGTGATCGAGAGAATGACTCTCTTTTGGGTCAAAGATGAGGTTCTTTAGGAAGGAATGTCCTTAGCCCATCAATCCTACGCTTTAAGACGGTCGAGCTCGTATAGAGGCTTCATACTCATTCTTAAGCGATAATCGGAGATATATGGTTCAAGGTTATCCTTTTCCTAAAGAAATCATGAACCTTTGATGGAAGGAACGATGCAAAGATGAGAACTTTTACACCGGTCCGTTCCAAGGTTGGGGAAAAGGGGAAATGCATGTAAAAATGATACTTTAGCAAAAAGATGGCATTTTGGTTTGAAAATGATGCATTTGATTGCAAATGGATGTTTTTTATGTAAAGAAATGATCTTTGTGCAAAGAGTGCATCTTTAATGTGAAAAGGGATTTAAAATGGAAAAGGAATGATTTTAATGCATGAAAAATGGGATTTAGGTGTAAAGGATGCACCTTTATGTATGAGAATGATATTTTAATGAAAAGATGACATAGTATGTACATAGATACTATCTAAATTGCGAGATAGACATCGGGTTATAGCTTAAAGGGGTTTAACATCAGATTACGGCTTGAAAGCGTGAAGCTTACGAAAACCGGCTACTTATGTCGCACGACATAGCCGCCTATGTCGCGTGACATAACTAGCCATTTTGCGAGGCTTTACAACCGAGATTTGCGAGAGGTAACAAGGCACCAAAATGGTCAAGTTATTTCACAAACAAATCTCATAGAGCATGTTTATCAATAATGAACACTTCAAGAGGGTGTGGATATGAGGGATCCACACTCATCTTGAGTGTTCATGCAAAAACCAAGTCAAAACGAAGATTTTATATGAAATGTAATGAAATAAAATGTGGATGCGGGTAATATGAAGCTAAAGCATGCAACTTTAATCGAATACTATATTATCAATGCATGTAACACATAGATTTCATATTCAAAGGAAAATAGAGAGTGGAAAAGTGGTAGAAACTTCGTTACCCTTGAAGATCCACAACTCCTATATCAAGTTAGATATAGGAGCCTTCTAGCGATCTCCTCAGGAGGCCGAGTTCGAGCCTTGGATCCTTGGGAACTCCTTGATTTCTTGATGTATATGGGAAGTGTGTGTGTGGGAAGTGTGTGTGGGAAGTGTGTGTGGGATGGATTTGGGAGGATTAGGTTGATTTGAGGGTATGTGAGGAGAGAGGAGGCTTACGGAGCGTATTCCCTATAGAGGGGACTTAGGGTGGAAGAGGTGTGTGAAAATGAGAGGTGAAGGCCTCTATTTATAGTACACTTTGCATGGGCTTGTTATGTCGCACGACATAACAAGCCACGATCTATATTCCTTACGGAAACATGCAAGGTGGCATGGTTCTAGAACTTTCTGGTGGTTATGTCGCACGACATAAGTAGCCACTTACGGATTCTTCTAGAAACATGCAAGGTGGCGAGTTTCTAGAACTCTTTCTCGGGCCGGTTATGTCGCACGACATAAGTAGCCAAATCTGGATTTTTTCTAGAAACATGCAAGGTGGCAGCCTTTCTAGAAGGGTTTTGGGATTAAGAAAAACGTGTTTCTTAATCACCAAGCATTTCCTTCAGCCCTTAAAAGGCTTGGAGCAGTTCCGGAATTGTTCCGGAACTTTAGGAAAATCTGGGGAATTACCGGAAAAATTACCGGAATTGGGAAAATTAACAAGGCATGAGCCGATTTGGGTACTTACACTGAAGGGCAGTCAAAGGACTTGTCAAGGGAGCATTCAACTCTCTCGGCCAAACAAAGTCTCCCGTCACATCGAAAAGGGGATTGCCATGGCCTGGCTTGGCCCACAAATGCAACAAAGTTCAAGGACGGACGTCGACAAAGTGGGGTCAAAGGCAAAACAAGAGATCTTGCGTCTCGACAAAGCTTTAAAAAGTAAATCACAAATCACTAACGGTTACAACATTTCTTGATGAGTTCAAGCACGGTCTACTCTCAAGTTCACAACATGCTAAAAGACTGACTTTTTTAATACATTTAACTAATAATGTGTTTGCAATGCAATGAATGGATACCTAGGAGGTCATTCCGCGCCATCCGCGCTTGTCCTCGCCATTCTTTCCTTTCTTCCTCCCCAAAGCTCTTCTTTCTCTCCACGTGAACCAACTCTGCGTCTCTCGATCCCGAGATCCGGGGTCCTCCCCGTAGAGTCAAACAATCCAAAGAGCTCTCGGGGCTTCATTCGCCCGTGCTTCGGCACGGATCTCACTCCCCTGCGAGTCCCGTAAAGAGGACCTCTCCTATCGGTCGGTCAACTCTAGTCTCGTAGTCAAACAAAGTGTCTCCCGTCACATCCAAAGGGTCGAGACCCGTGCTTCTAACTCCTAAGGCAATAGCATACGGCAACCGGTCCCGAAATGACCGGCTACACGCTCGCTCTCCAAGACCACTTGGGACTCGCCCAACACGCCGCTCATACCAAAGCCAGGCACGAGTGCGAGTCGTCGACACGACACTCTCCCGACGCCTAAGGAGTACCACAGAGGGAAAGCGGAATACTTCCATACCCTCAAAATACAAGAAGGCACTGGAAGTCGCCATACAAAGAGGAACTACCTCCACAAGTAGCAAGGTCATCCCACCAACAAAGGCTCCCCGCTTCATCCCAAACCGCCGGAAACAAGCGACGGAATATAGAAGGAGGACCAAGACAAACACGGAACTCGCGACGACATAGGACCCTTCTGCCGCAAGACCCTCCTAGTCTCAATCCTCCAGGTGAGGAACCCACCGGCGGATGATGCGTGCCGTGTGCCATCCATCTCTCCCGAGGGCGGATCGATCCATATCCAACACAAGAGGTCGCGAGCAAATGACCGCGGGCTAAACGACGTCGGAGCCTCGGGCATGGCTCCGAAGTCTCTCTCGCAGCGAGGTGAGCAAAGCGGGGCTTCCCCTCTCATGAAACGATCCCTGCCGCGGACGATCGATACCATGAAGAGTCTCCCCCAAAGCACCAACGGGACAATATCCTCTCCGGCTCTGCGGTGCCCTACCACATCTAGCAAAGCGCCATCACAAATGCCAAGGAGGCGACCCGAAAAGCGTCGCCATCACGCACAAGAGCAAATGCGTCCCAAGAGACATCACTCTCATCATCGGCCATGAACCGCTCCGGCGGCTCAAAAATGTCGATATGACCCGAATCAAGGATCATGCCTGCACTTCTTCCAACGAAGTACGAAGAAAGCACAAGCTTCACGCTCACGCGGCACCACCAATCAAAGGAAGCGAGATGGCCTCCACCTCCGGTCCTCCAATCAAAGCCCGAAAATCCTCAAAAGTGGGCACCATTTCATTGTAGGAGAAACATTACACGTGCCTCCTAATATCCCGAACTTCGCGGCGGCCCGCAACAAATCCCAATCGGAACCAACTCCTTAAAAGACCAAATCGAGCAAAGACGAAACCTTACCTCGAAAGCCCGTCTACGATGCCTCATACGGCGCCGCATCCACGTTTTCAGCTTTGCTCAAGGAAGTGTGCTTGCCTCTCCTGCGAAAGCCTCGGCAAAATTCTAGGGACGTACGAAGAATCCATGGCAAAAATGGAGGTTCCTAGAGAAAATGGGGAAGAAAGCTTGAAAATGGCTGCAAATGGGGAAATGGGGAAGAACCAGACACTGGAAAGCATTTATGTCCTTCCCAAAAGCAAGGTTGGTCCGTACGGACCTCTTTGCATGCTAAGTATGTCCGTACGGACCTCCTTGCAAAAAGAACCCATTTTCCCCAGCAAACAGTACAACAGCCACTGTCCTCAGCAAAACCTTGCTCCAAACACTGCCCAAAGCCATTCCCGGCAAATATACACTACCCACAAACGCACTCTCAACTCACGTGGCATGCACAAAAATATAATAATAATAGCAACCATTTCTAGGACAAATCCCGGGAATCACAAAAATGACATTACATCTTAAAATAAAATGCTGTTTGCCATGCAAATACGTGTGTTTTATTACAGTACCCATAAATGTACATTTGCTAAACAAAAAAAAGAGGGATATGAAAAGAGGGAAAGCAAATGAATCCTAATCGGACTCCTCGGCATCATCATCCTCGCGAAGGTCCTCCCGAGAGAGAAGTCGGGCATCCCGGCGAACTCGCCCGTCACATCCTCGTCGTCGAATACCGAGCACCCGGGAGGCTCCCACGAAAAGTACTCGGAAGGATCAAATCCGGCGAAAGGATCAAAGAAAGAAGGCTGCGAGGAACCCTCACCACTGTGCGCCATGCGGAGGCATGAGCGATAAAAGGGTTGCTCCCTTGAAGGCCCTGCGGCTCAGAAGACGTCCCGGCATCCATGCTATGCCGCCCCCTCAAAGGTCCCTCTGCTGCGGCTCGGCTCGGCTCTAGGCGGAGGAACGTCCTGAGAATGCCTCGAAGGCATAGGCTCGTACGCCGGCACGTGTCGCGAACCGGCAAGATATCTTCGAAGCCATCTTCTTCGCAAGCGACCTCATCGCCACGTAACGGCGAGTCAACATATCATAAGCTCTCCCGGGACTCGCACCAACAAGCAGCCAAGGAAACGCTCAAAGAATACGGTTATACTCAACAACAAAAAGAGAAAATGCGTAAAAGATGCCAAGATGGAAAAGAGTCGGCACACTCACCGATCTATCGGGATCCACTCTGTATGCGGCGGGAGCTGCTCGGGAACGGGTACGAGACACCTCCTCCTCGATCCGTCCCCGGACATACGTGAAATCCGGTCCGGCATCGGAACCTGCAGGGGAGCTGCGGGCCGACCTCTCTCTCCGCGCCGATTACTGCGGCGTCCTCGGCTTCCTCCTCACGAAGGCCCCGTACTCCTCTCCATACAAGATGAACTCCTTGGCGCCGACACCGCTTGAGGTACCTCTCGAAATCGAGCACGTCCGTGTCCCGGGAATCAAGCATCCCCAAGGGAGGGTCCTCGAGCCACGGGAAGCACACCGGGGCGTACGCCGCTGTAAGACCCGCTCTCCCGGATACATGACATCACAAGTCAAGCCCCGCAAAGATCTTCCGCCGCTGGCCGTCACCTCGGGGAGCCCCTCAAACTCATCCCCCTCATAGGAGCCCACGGGAACAAGACGAACCCTCCGGGCTACCGCCTCAGGACGGCTCACTGCACATCCCCAGTAGGCGATGGTGAGCTTCCCCGCTGGTCCTCCTCTTCCTCGCCCACTCAGCGACGGCTGTCAACCACGGCCATCAACGTAAGACCGGTCCTCGCCCTCAACGGCAATTCAACCACCGGCCATCAACGTAAGACCGGTCCTCGCCCACTCCAACGGAAATTCAACCACCGGCCATCAACGTAAGACCGGTCCTCGCCCACTCCCAACGGCAATTCAACCCCATCAACGTGCCGCGGGCCAGAAGACCGGTCCTCGCCCACTAAGCGGCAATTCAAGAAGGAACTGAACACCTCCCAAAGACGAATATCGAGGCACAAGACGCCTCCAAAGCGCTCAGCGACAACTCGGCTCTGGCCCTCAAAAGAGGTCCGAAGTCATCTTCCCAACAGAAAGGGCTCCTACGAGTGGTCATGCATCCCCGGCAATTCAAGCACCGGCGATCGGATGTAAGCCCGAACTCGCCCACTTCAACGGCGCAACGCAAGCACCGGCCATCAAAGTAAGCCCGAGCTCCTCCCCAACAAGTCGAAAGGGAAGTCATACAAGACTGCGTATCCCCAGCACCGGCCATCATCCTTGCCCACTCAACGGCAAAACAAGCACCAGAAGGAGCCAACACCTCCGAGCACAAGTCCCAAGGCATGAAGCGCCTCCAAAATGCCAAATGGTGAAGCAATCACCGGCCATCATCCTTGCCCACTCAACGGCAAAACAAGCACCAGAAGGAGCCAACACCTCCGAGCACAAGTCCCAAGGCATGAAGCGCCTCCAAAATGCCAAATGGTGAAGCAATCACCGGCCGTCATCCTTGCCTACTTCAACGGCAACGCAAGCACCGGCAGTCATCGTAAGTCCAACCTTCTACTCAACATGCAAAAACACAAAGGCATCTACACCTCTCGCAATCAAAGCACAAGGCAGCCATGCCTCCACAACTGTGGCTAGAAGACGATTCAAAGTCCTCGCGCATTACATCAACTGCGGCTAGAAGACGATTCAAAGTCCTCGCGCATTACATCAACTGCGGCTAGAAGACGATTCAAAGTCCTCGCGCATAACATCAACCGCCGCCAGAAGACGATTCAAAGTCCTCCAGCGTGGCACCAACCGCCGCCAGAAGACGATTCAAAGTCCTCCCGGCGTGGCACAGCTAACCGCTAGAAGACGATTCAAAGTCCTCCGCGTGGCACCGCAATCGAAGACGATTCAAGTCCTCACAAGCTATCTCTCGGCCGGGAAGGCCTTAAACCACCCGATTAGGAAAATCGTAAAATTTCCATCCCGTGACACCACCACGTCCTTACCGCGACCTCGGCGGTCACACGACACTTCGGTGGCACCACCACGCCCGCACTCACAAATTCACGACCTACGAACTACGACTGGGCTTGATTCCCGCCTTGATACGGGGAATCCTATCACGGGGTCCGGCCATCGACCTATGCGGTCACCCAGACACCACCACGTCCTTACCAGCGACCTCGGCGGTCACACGACACTTCAGGCACCACCACGCGCCGCACTCACAAATTCACGACCTCCGAACTACGGCCGGGCTTGATTCCCAGGGATACGTAGGAATCCTATCACAGGTCCGGCCATCGACCTATGCGGTCACCCGGGACACCACGCGTCCTTACCACTGACCTCGGCGGTCACACGCACGACACTTCAGGGGCACCACCACGCCCGCACTCACAGATTCACGACCTCGAACTACGACCAGGCTTGATTCCCGCCGGGGATACGTAGGAATCCTATCACGGGGTCGGCCATCGACCTATGCGGTCACCCGAGGACACCACCGCGTCCTTACCCGCGGCCTCGGCGGTCACACGACACTTCGAGGGGCACCACCACGCCCGCATTCACAAAACACTCACCCCACACCCGAACTACGACCGGGCTTGATTTCCGCCGGGGATACGTAGGAATCCTATCACGGGAGTCCGGCCTATTGACCTAAACGGTCACACAAAAGGACACCACCACGTCCTCACATTGACCCTCACGGTCACTTCCTCTCCCAGCACGCGATCCAGATTAGGACCCTTATCTTATCGGCGACCCCACTTCTTTCATAAGTGACGTCGTCGAGGGGCTTCTGTAAGTACCCCAATCTGGATCACACCCTTTTAAACACACGGGAAGCACCGCAGACTCATCAAATGCAGTCTCGACGACCCCTCTCACTCAAAACCCTCTCTAAACCCCCAACCAAACCAAGGGAGGAGCCTTCCACAGGATAAAGGGACAAAAAGGACCTTTCGGGAATTTTCAGGAAATTGGGAAAGCAATATTGGTCCGTACGGACCTCTTTGTTGTCATAATTACTGAATCTCCTTAAAGTCCACAATATTCCCTCAAATCCCGGAGAAAATGATTACCCCCCTGCAGAGTTGGTCCGTACGGACCTCTTTGCATGTCAACTTGGTCCGTACGGACCTTATTGCACAGGGAACATCATAATTGCAAATATTCCTCCATCATCACAGATTCCCTCAAATCGAGGAAAACCAAAAATCTGGATTACCGGGGAGGTCCGTACGGACCTCTTTGCACCAAATACGGCACTATAAATAGAGGGCTCCCCCTCCTCATTTTCACACACCTCCCACTTCTCTCTTCCTCCCTAGGCCTTCGGCTTCCCTTCTAAGTCCTTTCGAGGCATTCCGGCCCCTTTCGGATCCTTCCGAGGCCTTCCGAGCCCCTCGTGGTGCTCAGAAGCCTCCCGAGCGCTCCCGAGACGCTCTGCGCTGCCCGAGGCACTCTCGAGGTACTTTGAGGCCCCTCGTGGTACTCACGAGGCCTTGCACAGTCTTTCCACGGTGTCCGGCTCTTTCCGAGTCAAACCGGCGATCCCAAACCACGCCGAAACTCCGCCCCGAGTGACTCTCGCCACCACAACGCACGCCGAACCTGCGCCCGAGTGATCCCGACGATCCCCACGCACGCCGAACCTCGCCCCGAACGCAGCCTCCTACAACCTCAACTCACGCCGAAACTCGTCGCTCGCAGACAACCGGTCCCTCCCGAAGCAATCCCGATCCATACCGGAACGCTACTCCGACCTCAAACACTATTCCCCAGCGGAAGACAGACGCGAACCAACATTGGTAAGGCTTCCTTCCATTACTATTTCAATACATTTTCATACATAGCATACAATGTAGACATCTGATACAGCATGCATTTTTAAAAGCACACACACACACACACAACATTTAAAGGATATTAGGGGTATCCGAAAGACTCGTTTTACGAGGCTACTCGGGTGAGCTCTAATATTCTAATATTCTCTTCCCGGGGAGTCATCTGACCTCCGAACTCAAAATCTCATCACACAAAAACAGTTTAAAATTATCTTTAAACTGATGCCCTTTTTCAATGTTTTGGGCTTAATAAAAACGGCGTGGCGACTCTACAAAGCAAAACACGGCGAGACAGCCGCTCCAACGCGAAAGATGCCAGATGCCGGGGCTGCGAAGCCTTTCTCGGATCCGGGCTATTTCACATATGAAACCCCTTTCCCCAGTAGATCTTTTCCGAACTACGACCTGGCTTGATTCCTCCGGAATACGTAGGTAGCCTACTTTAGGTTCAGCCAACTCGTCACATATGACACCCCTTTCCCCAGCGGATCTATTCCGAACTACGATCTGTCTTGATTCCTCCGGAATACGTAGGTAGCCTTTCAAAGATTCAGCCACTCGACCACCTTGGTCACCCAATCCGTCTCGGCAGTTCGCCAGATTGGATCATTTTTTATCGACAACCCCACTCGCCCTGCAAGTGACATTGCCGAGGGGCTTCTGTAAGTACCCAAATCTGGCTCATGCCGTCCGGTTAAGTTTCCCGACAATTCTCCGGACTTTCCTAAAGTTCAGAGGCAATTTGGGAACTTTCCCAAACCTTTCGAGGGGCGAAGGACTTGTTAGGAATTAAAATTCCACGTAGTCCCTCGCTGGAAAAGACCTTCTAGAATGCCACCTTGCATGATTCTAGAAATAGGCTGAGTCACTAATGGATAAGACCGCACGGCTTCATTAGCCAAGGGTTACAGCCGCACGGCTTCATTAGCCATCACCAGACTGCCTATAAATAGAGGTCTCCTCTATTCATTTTGATAGACAATTTTTGGCACTGTTACTCTGCCAAAATACATCCACAAAATTTCAGAAAGCTGAGAGCTCCCAAAATCACCTCCCCCCTCTTCAAAACCCCTCCAAAGTTGATTCTTCCTTAGGCAATCTTCAAGGGAGATAGAGGGACACCACCATTGGTAACCTCTCCTTCTCTTCTCTTTAAAATACACTTGTCATACTTGCTATATTGATTTTTGTTATTTATATTGCTATCTACTTGCTTGATATTTGATCTATTATTATAAAAATCAAGTCTTTAGTCATGTAGATCATAATACCCCCATTCCCCTATCACATGGGATTCATGGAGGATCCAACCCAAGGATAAAAAATAAGACCTCAAATGGCTTGTTCTAGGGTGGATCTCTCATATGATGATGTGAAAATAGCATCCTTTGCATATAAAAATGTCATCTTTTTCATTAAAAATGTCATCTTTAGTCATGAATGTCATTCCCCCTTCCCATAGACCTTGCTTCCAAGGATTGTCCACCTAAAATGTTCATAAAGGACATAGGAAAGCCATAAAGGTCCTTCCTTTTCATTCCTAGTCCTAGCTTGCATCATGTTCATTACATATGTTAGAATAAAAATGTCATATTTACTTTAAAATGCATTCCCCATGTCCCTCATGGTTGGATCACTCTCCAAGGATTGCCTAGTGACCTTCATAAGGCATAAAAAGGCATAGGATGAGTATAAAGATCCAATCTTTATACCCTTCCCCTAGTTCCCTTTGGTACTTGAGGCATCTCTTGGAGTGTAATGGTGTAAAGGTTCTATCTTTACATCATTTCCTCCACATAAAGATGCCATAGCCGGATTTTCCTTTAGAAAAGGATGAACTTGAGCCCCTACATCTCCGATCATCACTTGAGACGAGCATAAATGTCCCGACAAAGCTCAAATCGTCTCAAGATGTAGGATTGATGGGCAAAGATCCTTCCTTTCTAAAGAGTCTCATCCTTGGACTATAAAAAAGGTGTCCCTATCTTGATCACATGTGACCCAAGGTCTCATAATGATGATCATAAGTCCAAGATGAGAACGGGATCAAAGTCTCGAATATATCAAAATCCAAGGAATACTGAGCGATAACCAACTCATGGTTTATACATCCGAAAGACTACTTGGAACATTCCCTCCTTTTCAAAAAACACATCCCACACACGAAAACACAAAGGCAAGCATGAAAATCGGATCTTGGAAGACTTGCTTCGGCAAGGCTCCTTGGGTGAACGTCGATCCGTTCTTCCCAAGGGGTAACTTAACCTCCGGACCCAAATCCTTTTTTTCAAAGTTTTGAGGAAATCAAAATGGCGTGGCGACTCCGTTTTTCAATTAAAACCGGATGTCTTCAAACCGATGTGAGGAGGTGACCCCTTACACGAGAAAGCGGTTCCAACCATAAAAAAATATAAAAAAATGGGAAAAGCCGCGATCTTGGGCACCACATATCACAGTTTGATAAAAAAAATTACTTGTCACAAAGATTTCTCTTATTATCATTGATGTCGGGTAATAGGTGATAGGGTACAGGGGCAAAGACATGCCTAGGAATTTGAGGTATATCCTTTACTATCTCTTCAACATAGGTAGAAGCATCTAGGAGAATATATTCATCCCTATGAACCACACGGTACTCTGGCCTTGTGACCTCAACAGTGAAGTTTTTTATGGTATCAGTACTATATTTCTGACCTAATGTAACGCATCTAATGCAACGACAGAGCTAATGTAACGCATCTAATGCAACGCCAGAGCTAATGTAACGAGTCTAATGCAACGACAAAGCTAATGTAACGGCTAATGCAACGACAGAGGTAATGTAACGCATCTAATGCAACGACAGAGCTAATGTAACGCATCTAATGCAATGCCAGAGCTAATGTAACGACAGAGCTAATGTAACGGCACATTTTGATTAATGCAACGGCTTTGATCTCAGCATTACATTAGATTTTTTGGCGTTACATTAGATTTTTCTAATGTAACGGCTAAATTACTAATGCAACACCGAAATAATTCCCTCTTTTTTTTAAGGCGGGCTAATATACCCTATGCCCTATGCCATATACCCTATACCCTATACACTATACCTTATGCCCTATGCCCTATACCCTATACCATATACCCTATATACCACATGCACTATACCCTATACATACCTATACCCTATACCACACATACCTATACCACATGCCACATACCCTATGTATATATAGGGTATAGGGTATACCCTATAGGGTATATGGTATAGAGTATAGGGCATAGGGTATAAGATATACCCTATAGGGTATAGGGTATAAGGTATAGGGTATACCCTATAGGGTATAGGGTATAAGGTATAGGGTATAGGGTATAGGGTATATCCTATAGGGTATAGTCATAGGGTATAGGGTACAGGGTATAAGGTATAGGGTATAGAGTGTAGGGTATAGGGTATAAGGTATAGGGTATACCCTATAGGATATAGGGTATTGGGTATGGGGTATAGGGCATAGGACATAGAATATAGGGTATACTCTATAGGGTATAGGGTATACCCTATAGGGTATAGGGCATAGGGTATAGGGTATACCATATAGGGTATAGGATATAGAGTGTAGGGTATAGGGTATAAGGTATAGGGTATACCATATAAGGTATAAGGTATACCCTATAGGGTATAGGGCATAGGTTATAGGGTATACCCTATAGGGTATAGGGTATAAGGTATAGGGTATACCCTATAGGGTATTGGGTATAAGGTATAGGGCATACCCTATACGATATAGGGTATACCCTATAGGGTATAGGGTATAGGGCATAGGGTATAGGGTATACCCTATAGGATATAGGGTATAAGGTATAGGGTATACCCTATAGAGTATAGGGTATAGGGTATAAGGTATAGGGCATAGGGTATAGTGTATACTCTATAGGGTATAGGGTATACCCTATAGGGTATAGGGCATAGGGCATAGGGTATAGGGTATAGGGCATACCCTATAGGGTACAGGGTATAAGGTATAGGGTATAGGGTATAGAGTGTAGGGTATAGGGTATAAGGTATAGGGTATACCCTATAGGGTATAGGGTATACCCTATAGGGTATAAGGTATAAGGCATAGGGCATAGGGTATACCCTATAGGGTATAGGGTATATCCTATAGGATATATGGCATAGGGTATAGGGTATACCCTATAGGGTATAGGGAATAGAGTGTAGGGTATAGGGTATACCCTATAAGGTATAGGGTATAGGGCATAGGGTATAGGGTATATCCTATAGGGTATAGGGTATAAGGTATAGAGTATACCCTATAGGGTATAGGTTATATGGTATAAGGTATGGGGCATAGGGTATAGGATATACCCTATAGGGTATAGGGTAGACCCTATAGGATATAGGGCATAGGGTATAGGATATACCCTATAGGGTACAGGGTATAGGGTATAGGATATAGAGTGTAGGATATAGGGTATAAGATATAGTGTATACCCTATAGGGTATAGGGTATACCCTATAGGGCATAGGGTATAGGGTATACCCTATAGGGTATAGAGTATATAATATAGTATATAAGGTATAGAGTATATGGTATAGGATATTATAGTATATAGGGTATAGAGTATAGGGGTATAGAGTATAGGGTTTAGGGTATATGAGGTTTAGGGTATGAGGGTATATTAATAATTATTATTAATATTTTAAAAGTATAATTAATTTTTTTTTAAATTTATTTTTGAATTGAGATAAATATTTTAGACATTTTTTGGTAAGAAAGTTTTTTTTAAAAAAATTATATAAAATAAGTTAGAAATTAACTAAATATTTCTATCAATTATTACTTAGGTATATTAATATTTCTTAGAAGTTTAAATTATTAAATTAATGAGTATTATTATTAATTAATAACATTATTATTATTATTAAGTATTATTACTAATAAATTTTTTTAAAAAAATAAAAGTATATAATATAAAAATATTTACTTTTTTGATATTATATATTATTACTAGTTATTATTAATATTATTATTAAGTATTATTATTAATTATATAATAATTATATATTCAATTATTTAATTGATTAATTAACAATTGCATCATTATTAGTATTATTATTAAGTATTATTACTAATAATTTTTTAAGAAATAAAAGTATATAAATAAAAACATTTACTTTTTTGATATTATGTTTTATTACTAGTTATTATTAATATTATTATTAAGAATAATTATTAATTATATAATAATAATTATATATTTAATTATTTAATTGAATAATTAACAATAACATCATTATTATTTTTATTATTAAGTATTATTACTAATAATTTTTAAAGAAATAAAAGTATATAATATAAAAACATTTACTTTTTTGATTTTATGTATTATTACTAGTTATTATTAATATTATGATCCATGTGGTTATTTGAGAACCAATAAAACAATGCCATGTGGCATTGTTTTATTGGGTCTCAAATAATCATGCGGATCATGAGCTAAACCAAATCCAACCATTCACACATTCAATCCAACGGTCCACAATTCTTCTAAACAAAACCAATAATTTCTCTCCCTATTTCTCTCCTCATTTCTCTCTCTTTATTTTCAGTAAATAACAAACCCGTTTCTCTGTCTCTCTTATTTCCCTCCGGCGTGACCCTTCCGGCATCACCCTCGCTGCCTCCTTCAGCCCCACCGCCGTCAGTCGCCTCCGGCGCCACCACAGCCACATCACCTTCGCCCTCCGTCTCTCTCCCTCTCTCTCCATTTTCTTCGCCTCCTTCCTCAGCCTTCCCAGATCTTACGCCGCCGTCGCCATCGCCATTTCCTTCTCTCTCTGCGGCGCCGCCACTCCACCTCCCCTACCGTCGCTCTAAAGCATCTACCTCGCTCCGACGAGGCTCAACCATCTAGATCTACATGGATTCCGATGAACCCAAACTTATTCCATGGATTTCGACGAGCCCAAACATATTCCATGGGTTTCATTTCGATTTGTTATTGTATTTTGTGTTTTATTTCGATTTTTACAAACTTTGGTTTGATTTGTGGATGGTGGTGGATGGTGGTGGAGCAAAGTGTAACTTTTGAAAAATGTAAGGATTGATATGAATATATAAAAAGTTAAGTGACTGATTTGAGAATAAAAAATATTAAGTGACTGATTTGAGAAAAAAAAGTTAAGGGATTGATTTGAGAATAAATATATATATATATATATATATATATATATATATATATATATATATATATATATATATATATATATATATATATATATATATATATATATATATATATATATATATATTGAAAAAAGAAAATTAAAAAAATTAATAAAATTGTGAAATTATGTAATAAATTTTAGGTACTCATCTACTTTTTGGCGTTACATTAGGTATTCAACTACTTTTTAAATTGGCGTTGCATTAGGTACTCATCTACTTTTTGGCGTTGCATTAGGTGTTCATATAGTTTTAAAATTGGCGTTGCATTAGGTATTTACCTGATGCAACGCCAAAGCTCTGGCGTTACATTAGCTTACTATGTCGTTGCATTAGACCTAATGCAACGCAAGAGAATGCAACAGCCATTTGGCGTTACATTAGGCCTAATGTAACGGTTTTTGGGCCCTAATGCAACGAAAATTGGCGTTACATTAGCTCAGAAATGTAGTAGTGTATAAAAGCATCCCTCTTCAAATAAATCACGAAAATCAGGTATAAATCTACTCCTGATGCTACAATGTATTGAATCAGCCTACGATAGTCACAAAGAAGAAAAGAACAATTTAGCTTTGACATATTTAATTGAAGCTTTTTAGAAAAAAATGATTGCATGACATAATGTTAAAACATATGTGTCACATCACCTTCTCATCTATAACCAAAAAGTCTATACTCATTATCTCACGATCTTTCTTTGTGTTGTATGAATTCCAAGTACGCGAGACCCGAAAAATAACCCTTTTCTCGCATCTTCCTCATTGCAACTGGCTGAGAAGGATTGTTTGTGGAGCCATCTGTAAATGGTGAAGCAAAATGCAGAAGATCAAATTGTGAGTTCACAGTTTTAGTGCTTTATTTTTTTTATATATGGAGATTAATGACGATAATAATATAGGGAGAGATCAATGATGATAACACTGAAGTTACATATGATTACAGTTAGAAGAAGAGGAAAAGCAACGGAGGGGATATGATGACACTGAAAGCTGAGGAGTTTAGGCTGACTGATCTTTCAAAACTGGCTGCTACCTGGTATTACACGAATATTATGAATGAGGAGTTTTATACATGTACATTTGAAACACCTAGTTTATTTGGTGATATATTAAGTACTCATACTAATAGCAATTGATTAGATGTCAGTTTTAGGAACCATTTTTATTCCAATTGTATTTGGTGACTTGAAACACACCATGAATTTGGACATTTATATGAATCCTAATGTATAGGTGAATATTATTCATACATCATAGTTAGACTTCCATTACCATGACTAAGTACATCACCAAGTATATTATTATTAATTAATAACATTATTATTATTATTAAGTATTATTACTAATAAATTTTTTTAAAAAAATAAAAGTATATAATATAAAAATATTTACTTTTTTGATATTATATATTATTACTAGTTATTATTAATATTATTATTAAGTATTATTATTAATTATATAATAATTATATATTCAATTATTTAATTGATTAATTAACAATTGCATCATTATTAGTATTATTATTAAGTATTATTACTAATAATTTTTTAAGAAATAAAAGTATATAAATAAAAACATTTACTTTTTTGATATTATGTTTTATTACTAGTTATTATTAATATTATTATTAAGAATAATTATTAATTATATAATAATAATTATATATTCAATTATTTAATTGAATAATTAACAATAACATCATTATTATTTTTATTATTAAGTATTATTACTAATAATTTTTAAAGAAATAAAAGTATATAATATAAAAACATTTACTTTTTTGATTTTATGTATTATTACTAGTTATTATTAATATTATGATCCATGTGGTTATTTGAGAACCAATAAAACAATGCCATGTGGCATTGTTTTATTGGGTCTCAAATAATCATGCGGATCATGAGCTAAACCAAATCTAACCATTCACACATTCAATCCAACGGTCCACAATTCTTCTAAACAAAACCAATAATTTCTCTCCTTATTTCTCTCCTCATTTCTCTCTCTTTATTTTCAGTAAATAACAAACCCGTTTCTCTGTCTCTCTTATTTCCCTCTGGCGTGACCCTTCGGCATCACCCTCCGGCGTCTCCTTCAGCCACCGCCGTCACCCTCCGGCGCCACCACAGCCACATCACCTTCGCCCTCCGTCTCTCTCTCTCTTTCTCCATTTTCTTCGCCTCCTTCCTCAGCCTTCCCAGATCTTACGTCGCCGTCGCCATCGCCATTTCCTTCTCTCTCTGCGGCGCCGCCCCTCCACCTCCCCTACCGTCGCTCTAAAGCATCTACCTCGCTCCGGCGAGGCTCAACCATCTAGATCTACATGGATTCCGATGAACCCAAACTTATTCCATGGATTTCGACGAGCCCAAACATATTCCATGGGTTTCATTTCGATTTGTTATTGTATTTTGTGTTTTATTTCGATTTGTACAAACTTTGGTTTGATTTGTGGATGGTGGTGGATGGTGGTGGAGCAAAGTGTAACTTTTGAAAAATGTAAGGATTGATATGAATATAAAAAAAGTTAAGTGGCTGATTTGAGAATAAAAAATATTGAGGGACTGATTTGAGAAAAAAAAAGTTAAGGAATTGATTTGAGAATAAATATATATATATATATATATATATATATATATATATATATATATATATATATATATATATATATATATATATATATATATATATATATATATATATATATATATATTAAAAAAAGAAAATTAAAAAAATTAATAAAATTGTGAAATTATGTAATAAATTTTAGGTACTCATCTACTTTTTGGCGTTACATTAGGTATTCAACTACTTTTTAAATTGGCGTTGCATTAGGTACTCATCTACTTTTTGGCGTTGCATTAGGTGTTCATATAGTTTTAAAATTGGCGTTGCATTAGGTATTTACCTGATGCAACGCCAAAGCTCTGGCGTTACATTAGCTTACTATGTCGTTGCATTAGACCTAATGCAACGCAAGAGAATGCAACAGCCATTTGGCGTTACATTAGGCCTAATGTAACGGTTTTTGGGCCCTAATGCAACGAAAATTGGCGTTACATTAGCTCAGAAATGTAGTAGTGTATAAAAGCATCCCTCTTCAAATAATCCACGAAAATCAGGTATAAATCTACTCCTGATGCTACAATGTATTGAATCAGCCTACGATAGTCACAAAGAAGAAAAGAACAATTTAGCTTTGACATATTTAACTGAAGCTTTTTAGAAAAAAATGATTGCATGACATAATGTTAAAACATATGTGTCACATCACCTTCTCATCTATAACCAAAAAGTCCATACTCATTATCTCACGATCTTTCTTTGTGTTGTATGAATTCCAAGTACACGAGACCCGACAAATAACCCTTTTCTCGCATCTTTCTCATTGCAACTGGCTGAGAAGGATTGTTTGTGGAGCCATCTGTAAATGGTGAAGCAAAATGTAGAAGATCAAATTGTGAGTTCACAGTTTTAGTGCTTTATTTTTTTTATATATGGAGATTAATGACGATAATAATATAGGGAGAGATCAATGATGATAACACTGAAGTTACATATGATTACAGTTAGAAGAAGAGGAAAAGCAACGGAGGGGATATGATGACACTGAAAGCTGAGGAGTTTAAGCTGGCTGATCTTTCAAAACTGCCTGCTATCTGGTATTACACGAATATTATGAATGAGGAGTTTTATACATGTACATTTGAAACACTAGTTTATTTGGTGATATATTAAGAACTCATACTAATAGCAATTGATTAGATGTCAGTTTTAGGAACCATTTTTATTCCAATTGTATTTGGTGACTTGAAACACACCATGAATTTGGACATTTATATGAATCCTAATATATAGGTGAATATTATTCATACATCATAGTTAGACTTCCATTACCATGACTAAGTACATCACCAAGTATATTAAGTGTGTAAGCCGAAATGAAAAGTCATTAGCCTTTTTCTATCATCCCACGTGGCCTTCTCACAGTCAAGATACACCCGAAATTTGATGAGGTGTCAATCTCATACTACCTCCGTCCCGGCCGAAATGTCTCAAAATGGGTTCGGCTCGAGAATTAAGGAAAGTGATGTAGGAAAGAGAAAAAGTTTAAATGTTGTGAGTATGAAAAATTAAATAGGAGAGAGAATGAGTAGGAGGAATAGTTAGGAGAGAGAATGTTGTGAGTGTAAAAATAAAGTAGGAGAGAGAATGAGTGGGTGAAATAGTAATAAAAACTTTCCTTTTTTGGGTTGAGACATTTAAGATGAGACGCCCAAAATGAAAAATTGAGACATTTGGAGCGGGACGGAGGGAGTAATTCATTTCACCAACTTTAATACTCCCTCCGTCTCAGCCTAGTGTTAACCAAAATATTGGGCACACCGATTAAGGAAAAGTAAGAGAGAGAAAAAGTGGAGTGAGAATATTGTGAGTGTAAAAGTAAAATACGAGAGAGAATGAGTTGAGTAAATAGTGAAGATTCCCTTCCATTTTGGACAGTTCACATTCAGCTGAAACAGATCAAAAGAAAAATAAGTGTACACTCGACTAAGACAAAAAAAGTACTCCCTCCGTCCCGCTAGAAGTGTCACTTTTTACCCAAAATGGCGTCCCGTTTGAAGCGTCACCTTTCCTAAAAAGGAAATGTTTTATTAATATTCTATTATCCCACCCACTATTTCCTCCACTAATTTCCTCTCCTCTACACTCACAACACTTTTTAAATTCACTATTTCCTCCACTAATTCTCTCTCCTATTTTCAAATTACACTCACAACATTTTTTCTTCCCACGTATTTCCTTAATTTGCGTGCCAAACTAAAAATGGTGACGCTTCTGTCGGGACGGAGGGAGTATATTATAAGTATAAATTTGTAATTTATGAAAAATTGGATTTAGTTTATTGAGAATATCAATTCACTTTTATTCCGTTCACTTTTATTCCGTTCAATCATAATCATAATAGCGCATCCAAATGATTGAATTCAGGTAAAAATTATTTTTGCAAACCACTTGACAAACAAAATGTCCTATCAAAAGTCTACTCACGTACATCTAGAAAATTCCCTAAAAGTAAGCTTTTTACTTAAAATAATATTTATAATAAATAAATATCTATCATATTACCAATAACAGTTTATTGTACGAATTTTCAGTTGGTTTATTTTAAATGTTTCTATCAGTGATTTCAATCCTAACTACAAAAGATCATAATAGTCTATTGAAATGAACAGTCTAAACCTAGCTATTTAATGAGTTCAATAACTCAGTTACTATTGGAAAACAATACTCCCTCCGTCCCGGAACTTACTTCATAAACACTGTTTGCACTGATTTTAAGGAGGAAGTATTATATTGAAAGTGTTGTGAGTGTGAAAATAAAATAGAAGAGAGAATGAGTGGAGAGAATAGTAAATTATAATGGTGTTGTGAGTATTAAAATAATGTAGGAGAGAGAATGAGTGGAGGGAATAGTAAAGATTCCTTTCCATTTTAGGTAAGTTTTAAATGTGTGAAGTAAGTTTTGGGACGCCCAAAAGGGAAAGTGTGAAGATTGTTCCGGGACGGAGGGAGTACTTTAATTCGTTGTTATAGTACCTAATTGAGGCATAATAATAATATTCCCTCCTTCTCAAAATATTTGTTCCATTTAATTTTTTTGTTAAATTTTGACTACAAATTTATGAGAGATTAATCATGTTCATGAAATTCTAAAAGTTGTTGTTGATAATATTATTAATGGTGAATTAATAAGAATTTTTAAAATTTTATGAACATAATTAAATTGTCATATATTTATGATTAAAATTTAACAAAAAAAAAATCAAATAGGACAAATATTTTAAAACGAAGGGAGTAATAAATTATAAAGATGATTGGAGAAAAAAATAATAAATTAACCATCATGTATTGCCCACTAGTAAACAACTAACTCATTTTGAGATGCCAAGCCTGCACTTCTCCATGACGGTGACAACCTCCATCATTTTGGACCACTACATCCAGATATATAATTTCTATTTTCCCAAAATACACAAAATTTTATATGAAAATATAAAAATATGTATAGTATTGAAAAGTGAAATAAAGATAATATTAGATAAGAAATAGTAAGTGAATACTCTCTTCCCCCCATCAATAGATTCACCATTTTTATTTGCTACAAAAATTGAAAAAAATGATGAGTGAAAAAAGAGTCGTGAGAGAGGAAGAAGTGAGTGGTTTATAACAAGCGGAGCGCACAATTTAAATGTGTGAGCATAAAAAGTGAGTGAGATTCACAATTTAATTGTTTGAGAGAGACAAGTGAGATATGAATAATATAATACTAATATTTTTTTTATTTTTGTCATTTTAGTAAATGTGAAACTTGTAATGAGACACCATTTTAAGTAAAGAGTAGGTCTGCTGAAAAATGCGTTTCTCCATAACTATGGAGAAACGTGTTTTTAATAGCCAGAAGCTTTGCATTTGATATCCAGAAAAAAAAAATCAAAGGCCAAGACCAAAGCACGGATATCAGAAGCTTTGGGTTTGATATCAGGCTATTTGAGGTGCGTATCAGGAAGTATGTGAAATGTATATTCGAAGCGGTTAGGTGCGTATCAGAAGCATTAGGTGCGTATGTCAGGAAATGTGTTAGGGCATATCAGAAATTGCTATTGAAGGTTTGGATATCGAAAACCCGAATATATATCAGAAACCATCGAAATGAATATCCGAAACATTTTGAAGGTTTACGGATATTCATTTGAAGGTTTCTGGATATCACTTTCATAAGGTTCTGGATATCCAGTTTATTGTCGCGCGACAAGTCGGGACCCGTTTCTCCATAACTTATGGAGAAACGCGTTTCTCCCTAAATTTTGGCTTAAGTAAAATGTGAAGCTTTAATTGGGTCGAAGAGAATAGTTATTATGATTATAACAAATGAGTTCTATAATTAAAAAAAGTATTAAAGAAAATCATTTTAAAATTATGCCTTTTCAATTTTCAAATGGGACTCCAAAAAAAGATTATGTGTTTTTTTTTTTTAAATGAGACAGAAAGAGTACTCCCTCCGTCCCAGAACAATGTTCACATACACTGTTTGCACATGTTTTAAGGAGGGAGTATTATATTGAAAGTGTTGTGAGTGTGAAAATAAAATAGGAGAGAGAATGAGTGGAGAGAATAGTAAATTATAATGGTGTTGTGAGTATTAAAATAATGTAGGAGAGAAAATGAGTGGAGGGAATAGTAAAGATTCCTTTCCATTTTAGGTAAGTTTTAAATGTGTGAAGTAAGTTTTGGGACGCCCAAAAGGGAAAGTGTGAAGATTGTTCCGGGACGGAGGGAGTATATGGTTAAACAAACTTTATCCATATCTAAACTAACTTTATTCTTCTTCCTTTACCATTAATGACTACTCCACGAATTGCTTATTTTTTATTGAAAAATAAGTATTTCCTTTGTTCATTTGTTGGTTAACAAAATTGAAATTTAATTAAATAGTTATGAAAATTTAATTATTTTTTATATTTTAAAAATGATTATTTTTAAAAATGATTATTGATGTTGAAATACTATTTATACTTATTTATAATTTTTATGTAGATAATTAACTTATAATTAAGTATTGATCATAGATCAATTTAGTTGATTAAAAAAATTAAAGTGCAATATTTATTATAGGACTGATGAAATATTACTTTTCTAAGTAAAATGTAATTTATTGAGTTGGTTTTGGGAAAAACTGGTTTCTCTCAAATATTATAAAAAGTCCTGTTTTATTTCAAAAACCAGTTCAATGATCGGTTCAAAAAGTCGGGTTAGTTTGGATTAAAATGCATGAGCCGGTTTTTTTAAGTTAAAAACAAGACTTTTTATAATATTTGGGGGAAACTAGTTTCCCCTAAAATTTTATGTTTATGTAATTTTATTATAATATAATTAATATATAAAAAACAAATTATATTTGCTAAATGTTTTTTTACAATTTAATTTTTGCGTGTTTCACAACTATTTTTTTTTTTTTTGCATGCAAATTTTAAACTAATTTCTTTTTTGATACAACACATTAAACTAATTTATTCTTGCTTGCATGAGTTAGCTTTTCACCCGTTAAATATTATGTGCATGTGCCAAAATTTAAGGGGTACTTTGGGTAATTTGGTTAATCTGATCTGTAAAAACATAAACTATAAAGATCAAATTGAAAAAAAAAAAAAAAACAAAAAAACAAAAAAACTAAAGCCTACTGCCTACTCTTTCTTCTTTCTCTCCCTCAATTCATTCGTGAGTTGCAGACCTCATTCTCATTCTCCACGGTTAAACCTACCAAACTCTAATCTAATCCCAAATTGTCATCCCCACCACATTCCCCCTCCTCTTCCCTCTCCTATCACCCTCTTCCATCAACCCTTTATCTTCCTCAAAAAACCCCAACCTTTCCCGACCTTCTCATCATGGCAGGCTCAGACATGAAAAATTAAGGTCTTTCGCACATAGTCTCAAATCTGAGAGGACCCTCATTTTAGATTGGCCCATTAGGTATATATCTTCCATTAAAAAAATAATAATAATAATAATAGGGCCCAATTTTATAAAACTTTTATCTTTTTATGAAAGTACTTATATATATTTTATAGTTATTGTGTTTTCTTTTTTTAAATAGTAGGGCCCAATTTTCACATTTCGCACATGGCACTTATAATTTCCGGGACGGGCCTGCTTCCCATCAACCCTTCAACTTCGAGAATAGATTTGACGAAATTGAAATCGGCATGATCAGCCTCAGATCGATTGTTGAGATTTAATTTCGATTTCGGTTTAAAAACATTAAGCCGTTTCTCCTCTCTCTTTTTTTCTTTTTTCTTTTTAAGTTCTTCCAATGTTGTTTGATTTTGGAATGTTTGAATTTTTTTGTTATTATTTTGTCATTTGAGAAAGGATTTTGTTTTTGATATTTCTGGGCTCTTGAATGAATGATTGATTTGTGATTTTTTTTATTATTATTTTATGGGATTTTGAAGGGGTGGTGGCGGTGGTGACATGGTGGCAGAGGTGGTGATGCTGATGGTTAGATGGTAGCGGAGGATGATGTTAAGGTTGATGATGTGGAGGATGTTGTTAACATACAGTGGATTTTATTAACTTTCATGGTGGTGTTGCTAGATTTAAAAGTTAATGGAGAGCTATGAAATTGAAAACAAAAGTCTAAAATACTGACATCAATTGCTAAAGTGAAAAATAAATGTTACATTTAATGGAAATATAAAATCACAAAATCTTGGATGAAACGTGTTCTACGCTTGATGAGCGTAGAACGTGTTTTAAAATGTGCGCGGTGGCATTTTTGTAAATAAGTAGAACTTTTTAATAGGAGCGGTGACATTTTTGTAAATAACTGGAACTTACGAAAAATGCACTGGCTCATTTTGACAATGTATAAGGCAGTTTTTGAATACTACAAGAGTCACTTTTCAACGCTACAACAGGCATGTATTTTTGAACTCACTTGAAACTTACAAAAATTCGCCAGGCATTTTTTGATACTGTAGAAGGCAGTTTTCAATACTACAAAAGGCACTTTTTGATACTACAACAGACATGTTCTTTTTAATTCACTTGACACTTTTCAATATTACAACAGACATTTTTCAATACTAGAAGACAGTTTTCAATACTACAAAAGACACTTTTTGATACTACAACAGGCATGTTTTTTTTAATTCACTCGACACTTTTCAATATTACAACAGACATTTTTCAATACTACAAGAGGCACTTTTCAATACTACAACAGACACTTTTTAACACTACAACATGCACTATTTTCAACAATATCGCCGTTATTATTTAACATTACAACCGATTTAAATGTTATATTAGTGTTATTTTAGAACATGCACTTTCTAATTTTGTAAGAGACACTTTATAATAACAGAGAAGACACTTACGCAAAACAGGTTCTAGGATAGCTTATCCTAGAACTTGTTTTACACAAGAACGACTCATATAAAATAATTCAAAACAAAAATACATATTAATAGCTAAATTGAAATAAAAGAAGATTAATGATATGTGAAATGGATAATAAGAACAGGGACTAAAGTTAAATCTTTGAAGGTTAACCGAGAGTGAACTACCTAAATACCATTGAATAAATGTCACATGCAATGATACATGTTTTTTTAACGGCGAAAGACTAACTTCATTAATAAAAGTGATCATAAATGAAAAATAAATTAGTTTAATGTGTTGTATGGAAAAATAAATTTGTTTAATAAATGTGTTGTATGCAAAAATAAATTTGTTTAATATGTTGTACGCAAAAAAAAAAAATTAGTTCAATGGTTAAACACGTAAAAACAGAATAGTACAGTGATTCTAAAAAAATTGCATAAACTAATAAAATACTTTTTTTTTGAAATGCTGATAAATTAAATGCGATATTTATTTTGAAAGAAAAATATAAGATTAATATAGACGTCTTTGGACGAAGATATAAAATTAATATGGGTTGAGAACCGCAGGCCCCTATACGAGATGTAAATGTTATAAAAGCTCAAGGAGATGCAAAATTTCACATAAACTCATTCTCACATATAACCTTCTCCCGTCCCTTTTATACCCAAATGTATAAGACTAAAAATACTTTTATACCTAGGTAAAACAGTATTTTATTTCACAAATTTTCATCTTTTCTTAAAAAAAAAATTCTCATATTTTATTAAATGATCTTCTCCTATACCTTCTTATATCTAAATGTATAAGACTATTTATAATTAGGTGTATAAGTATTTTTTTTCCATAATTTTTCATATTTTCTTAAAAAATCTAAAAATTCACTCCTATACCTAAGGTTATAAGACTGAAATTATTCTTATATATAGATATAAGAGTCATTTGTTCCATTCAAATTGTGAAAAGATAACTTCTACCCCTATCCCCCGTCCCATCCGAGTTAGGATTTTCTCTTTCGACACGAAAATTAAGAAATACTATTATAATAAAAGTAGAGAGTACGAGTGAATCATATGTTGTGAGTATGAAAAATAGGATAAAGAATGAGTGTGAGAAATAATAATTGGATTGTTGGTGTAAGTATGACAAATGAGTCCCGTTGAATATAAAAATAATATAAACTTGACTTTTTGAAAAATTTTAAGTCGAGTGGAACGCTCAAAATGACAAACTGTCATAAGTCGAGTGGGACTGAGGGAGTATACCTTAAGGTATAAGAGCTAACGAAAATCAGATTCTGCAATAGCGGACACGGTAGCTTGATATTGAATATGCCCGTGCCGAACTGAAATGACGATGAGGGAGGGGTTTTTATGAAATTTGATATCAACCTTTAATAATAGTTTGTGAACTGTTAGATTCCGTTTGCACTTTTATAAAGAATGATTTGGGGCTCGAATAAAACCGATTAATATAGACGTCAGAGTGGAGAGGTTTGGACACCAAACTGATCTGCCTTATCTTCTCCTCTCCTTGTCTAACATGTTTGGCGTCTAAGTGTAGTAGGCCATATCCTGTTTCTTCTTTAATCTTCTTTCTCTTCCACCGGACCACACCCCCACCCTCTTATCATATTCAAATGGACTATTCAATCAAACAGTGATAACAACAATATTTGCTTGCTTGCTTGCTTGTACAACATACAAAGTACAAATAATAATCAATAAACTTTAGAAAAACAAAATATAAATCAAAGGATAAGACAAATTAAGATCATAACAGCCTAATTAAGAAGAAATCAACCACTAGAATCTAATCATATCTTCCTTAATTATCACAAACGTTGTTAAATTTTATAACTGGGCAGATAATATACTACTAGTATAATTTAATCAAACATAATAATCCCTTTGGATTATACTAGATTTATATCTAAGATTATCTCAATAACATTAATAATCTGGGAAATCGAAAATAACTCAAACATTTTTTAACATATGAACAATTTCTCCCTACTTCAATTTTCATCAGAAGATTCCGGGCTCGGGTACTCATTCAAGTCGGGTTTCTCGGATAACCGACTTGAATTCGAATTGGACTCCGGGGAGGGTTGAAGAGAGGTTTGAAGAGCATCAACCCTAGCTCCAACTTCGGTGGCTTTTTTCCGGATAGAGGCGGCGGAGAGGTCGTGAAGATGGTCTTGGTTAAGCATGGAATCGGGGAAATTGAGGCGGGCGGAAGGGCCGCGGAGGTAGAAGACGGCGGTGTCGTAAGCACGGGCGGCGGCGACGGGAGAAGAATAGGAACCAAGCCAAATACGGGTACGCTTGTTGGGTTCTCGAATCTCGGCGACCCACTTCCCCCACTTGCGCATCCTTATACCTCTGTAGGGTTTGTCGTGTTGTTGTTGCCGGCGTTGTTTTCTCTTATCGACGATTCCTGATGAACAACACTCTCCTTCCATAGATTGATTGGATTGAGAAACAAAGAAAGGGAGGAGGTGTTTCTGGGAGGAATTTGTTATGAGAAAATCAGAAAAATATTGAAATCGGAGAAGATTGGAACGAGAAAAGGCTCCGGAGAGATTGTTGCTTTTATGTTACAACTCCCGGGATAAAACAAACGCTGCCCTCTTAACACTTCTGCTTTATATATAACCTAGGTTGAAGTGAAATTTGCATAAATATCAAAATGACGGTTTATTTTAAAATATCTCAAAAAACCAAATGAATATCCGAAAAAAATATATATATACTCACTCCATTCCAAAATAAAGGATTACAAAATTTTCAAAGAATTAGTCTTAAATAGTTTTTTTAAACTTAAGAAAAAAATCATTTTTACACTGTCATTTAATAATACATACACTGACACTCTTTTTCACTAACACTTTTTTTATACTAACAATGACATTTTTTTACTCAACACTGTAACTCTTTTTTATTGACATTTAATAATACATGCATTGACACTTTTTATACTGATATTTTTTAAACTAACACTGACACTTTTTTACACTAACAATGACATTTTTTTTACACTTACACTTATTAATACATGCAATGTCACTCTTTACACTGTCATTTTGTTACAATAACACTGACACTTTTTTACACTGTCATTTAATAATACATGCACTGACACTCTTTACACTGTAATTTTTTTACACTAACAATGGCAATAACGGGAAAAATAAAACACGTTTTTTTTAGCTTACAAAAAACGCATTTTTTAAAATTTTGGCATTTTGAAATTTGATCAAGAGCAAATTATAAAATTCTATAAATATTATTTTGAAATGATTTTTTTATTCGTAAAAAATTATTACATTCATTTATCTTTATAAATAAGTTTTTGTATAATTATAATTATCATATAATATTGTGAAACCCTTTTTTTCTTATTTTATGACGTTAATTTTGCTAACCAACAGCTTTTTTTTTTTTTAAGTTAAAACGAGTTCATTCTTTTTCTTTTTGAAGGATAAAACAAATTTATTTTGATAAGTTAAAATAACCATATTTATTAGATAACAATATGATAATTTTAAAGTCAACCAATTTCTCCTGGTGAAGGAACACTAAACAAATGTCTCAATGGTAAAAAGTCAAGTTTTAGGGTTCGATTCATTCTTGCATTTGTCGACTGATACATTGTTAAAAACTAAACAAGGGGATATAAAAAAATTACTACCAATATAATTTTTTTTAAATAAATATAAAAATACATTCTCATACTAAAATATAATGTAAAATTTTTAGTACTTCATATAAAACTTACACTAAAAATATGAAAAATCTTTTTGTTTTTTACAATTATTTTGAATAAAAGGGAGTATTTATTTTTTGAAAAGATTTATTCAAAACTGAATAGAAAAAAAATAGCACTAAATGATATTTATCATTTTTCACACTTTTCATTATATACTTGTAAAGATAAAACTTTAGAATGTTGATATCAAAAATATTTATACATATTTCTCAATTTTTTTAAAAAATAATATTTTAGAATATCTCCTAAATGTAAAATAGATATTCATTTGAAGATAAAAATAATAAATTTATATATAAATACTTTAATGATCTCATAATATAAAATTACGAGTATAATATTATGTTCATTCAATACATAGTATACATTAGTGGATTATATAGAAGAAATACGTTGGGGTTTGGTCCAGATACCTAAACATTTAGTTATGAATACTCTTTTACTTTTTTTTTTTTTTTAATATAGGAAAGAATGCTCTTTTTTACCATAACGTATGTTCATTAGTTATATAAATTTATGTTCTAGTTCTAGATTATAATTATCAACACAACCTATAAATTGTTTCTAAATGAATGATTTAGTGGTAAATTCAATTCTTATTATCGGTCAATGATATAGTTTGATTCTTCTCTTAATCACCACCTGACGTGAGACATTTAAAAAAAAAAAAAACACAATACTATATAAGTTGAATATGGATATGGTTATTTTGTATTGCTACACAACGCATGGGAATAGGAGAGAGAGAGAGAGAGTTCTTATTTGGCTGCTAATCTGGTGTCTGGGCACGGCTGCCACGTTGCCGTTTCCTTAAAGATAAGTCCAAATTTGGCCGACACATACCACCGTATGGTAGCCACAGGCAATAGTCTTTTGGAAAGAAAAAAAATCAGTGGCCCTCGCGTTCACATTTAGGGGCAGGTATTCTGTAAATTCTAAATAAAAAATTATGTCAAGATTGTAATTTTATAGACATTCCTATTAGTTGGGAGAATAGGTGATTTGATTCAAATCGCGTTTTGAAACTTAATCAAATAAAATTATGCAATTTAATTTGATTTTCAAGTATGAATAGTTTGGCTTAGTCTCAAATTTTGACAAAACACATGATTTGATTTGATTTGATTTGATTTGGTTTGGTTTGGTTTGGTTTGGTTTGGTTTGGATTGTGATTTAACCCTCCCAGACCGAAACAAACCAAACCAAATCAAATTTCGGTTTGAGATTGAACCACCAAAACGAACCCCGAGACAAAATCAGGCCCGATTTTGAGGGTGTGTAAGGAGCCCAATTGTACAGGGTCCATAATAATATTTTCCTCCATTCTTAAAACCTAGCCCAAAAATGCTAGTACTAAATATATAAATTTAGATGTGATACCATGACAAGTATTATTGCTGGCTTGGTTGGATAACTTTCATTATATATATACATGAGGTGCTAGGTTTGAATTCCCACGAATATTTACTAAACATAATTTTTATTCTTTTACTATATATATATATATATGTGT